>HG992170.1:12807964-13049262 GCA_905220505.1 Laothoe populi
ATAATCAGAGATAGGACCACTAATTACCCAACCTAAACTTGTGTTAAACAAGTACGGACCATTGGGCAATCGTATTTTTCCTTCTCCGAGTAAATCCCAAAACTTATCTGCGCCTATTAAAATGTCTATAGTTTTGGAATCTAAAAATTCAGGATCGGCCAACCGTATGTTGTCTGGAATACAGAACTGCGCGCTTTGTTGACATACGGCGGGTATCGAAGCCGTGATCGTGGGTAACACACAACAACGAATGTGCGTTGAAAATTTTTCATTAACGCACGATCTGATTATAATATTACAATCTTGAGAGCAATGTATCACCGAATCTCCAACGCCTCTTATTTCATTAGTAGACTGTATTAATTGCGTATTTAAAATATCACATAAAGATTTAGAAATAAAGCATCGCTGGCTTCCGCTGTCGAGCAATGCACGCGCCTTATGATATGTACCGCCACTATAAGCAGCTACTTCAATAACAGCTGTTGATAATAGAACAGACTGCACGCCTACAGAAGCATTGCATTGCGTTTGCATGTGTGAGCTATTTACCTGGACAGCGCTCGGATTAGTGTAGGCCGCGGGGTTTGCGGGTGAAAGTGTAAAGGGCGCGCGCGCCTCAGCTGCCACTAATGTCGGTGTGTCAGTCGCAGTATGAGTCGGCGCAAGGAATGATATCAAGCCGCTCTCATTATCATTGTGTATCAAAGAGTTATGTTTTTTATCACATCTTCTGCAAGACCCAAATCTACAGCTGTCTAATGTGTGTCCTGGACGTAAACAATTCTCACATAGGTTGTGTTCGCGAATGAGTTTTAATTTTGATTCTAAATTACTTTCAATAAACTTCTGACATGTATAAAGTGCATGATTCGCATTGCATTTGAAACATTTCAACTTAGCGCGATATTGACGGTCAGACGTTTTATGCGGGCCACTGGAAATATTACAGTGAGCATACGTATTGTGATGTTTAAATCGTTGAATTTTATTGTCATGATTGTGTGTGATATCCCTACGTGAGAGTTGTAATGTTTCCAGTATATCCGCGCGGTTTTTAAGGAATGTAATCAATTCATCTAACTTTATTTTGCGTGTGGAAATGTTGTCGTTCGGCCGCAAAGTGGACTTATAAGTTTCCCATAGCCGTTCGGTCTCTTTGTCCACTTTTGACACGATAAGGAATATAATTAAGGTGTCCCAGTCACACGTATTTTCGCCAAGAATTTTTAATGCGCGTAAATTCTTTAAAATAGTGTCAATTAATTTTCTTATTAAGGAGGGTGATTCTTTGGGTATTGCTTGTAGTGTAAATAAGGCCTTTACGTGGTTGTGCACTAACAACCTACAATTGTTGTACCTATTTGTTAGCAACTCCCATGCAACATGATAATTGTCTGACGAAAATTCTATTGAGTGGATTACTGACACGGCATCGCCTTTTAGCGAAGATTTAAGGTAGTGAAATTTTTGTATGTTAGTGAGCTTTGTACAGTTGTGTACGAGTGAGGTAAATGTATCCCTAAACTCCAGCCAGTGCTCAACTGAACCGTCGAATGTAGGCATAGATATAGTTGGTAATTTTACTGCTTCGTTTTGAACTGTACTGTGACAAGACTTAGAGCAATCTGTGACCTCATCAATATTGAGCATACACTCTGCATTGGCTACAGTATTGTAATAACTATCCTCGAAACGTTCACGATGGTTCAACTGATCATCTAACTCACTATCAGAAATCTTTTCTTCGATCATACTTTGTACGTTATTAAATTCAGAAAATAAACTAGCGGCACTTTGAATTCTTAACTTCAAATCTATGCGTTTTTGCTGGGCTAAAGTTTTATCGTTACTATTTTGTAGGTGTGTTATAAAATTTGTGAATTTAGTAAGTCGACCTTTTATTACACCTCTTTTTTTAATAAGGTCGCGTACTAGGTCCGTATTTACTACTCCTAGCAAATTAGGCGATTTTTCACGAGACTTAGGATCAACATCCATCGGCATTTTGGTGGTAAATGAAAGGAGGTGTACTTACAGTTACTACTGGAAACTGAACCCAACTGATGCTGGCGACGGCACCTTTGTGGATGTTATGCAGCAGTTATGCAGCAATTACACTGAAATTAGTTAAGCACAATATTAAAGAAAGAGAATAGGAGGTGATGAAAGGAAGGAATGATTGGCCGCACCGAATTGCGTGTAATCTTCGATGAACCGCCAATTTTCCGTCGATTCTAAACGCGCTTGACCTCTGGTTGTCCTCTAAGCAATGTCCCCTTGTTCTTGGTGCAAAATTCGTCTGAAAGGCGTATCTTCAGTAGTACTAAATTCGCCACGTGCTCGAACTCCAAATGTCGCTGGTTCTCGACTTATTTGGCTCAGAAGGACCATATGTTGCGGCTTAGTACTGATGTAGACGAATTTTGGTTGGTTTGAAATAACTGTAAGTACTATTTTCTTGAATTAATTTAATTGTCTAAATTTTGCGTTACAAATCCGAGAATACAAGAAGCAAAAAAAAGCAAATGGCCGTTACACATACATTGTTCGAGGAAAAAAGGGAAGGGAACAATCCACCAATCACAGGTGTTAAAAATATTGGTCATCGCCGCTTAGTTCACGCATGGAATACTAGATGTCACTCGCAGCTAATTGTTTCGCAGTCTTGAACACTTGTAATAGGTTTTATTTCACTATATTACAATATGGCAACTTAATTAACATACATTGAGCTGCTGTTATCTAATGTTATCAAATTTAAATGATTTTGATTCTATAACCAAATATTATTAACCGGTGTAAAAAGAGCAACGCTATAGTTTCTTGCCCGTTCGTCTCTAGCGAAACTGCATCCCGAACTGGAGGTAGAGTAAAAAATGCCAATCTAAATAATGATGATTTGATTAATTCAAACCTACATTAGTCCAAATCGGGATTTTTGCTATTTCCCCAACATACTTTCTTATTTATACATAATTATAAAAAATAATAATAATAATACTAGCCCTGTATTAAACATTGTCCCACTGCTGGGCACGGGCCTCCTCTACTAATGAGAGGGGTTAGGCCTTAGTCCACCACGCTGGCCTAATGTGGGTTGGCAGACTTCTCATACCTTCGAAAAACTCTCAGATATTCAGGTTTCCTCACGATGTTTTCCTTCACCGTTAAAGCAAGCGATAATTAACATTTTAATACACACATAACTTTAGAAAAGTCAGAGGTGTATGCCACTTGGGTTTCGAACCTACGACTTTCGTCTTGACAGTCCGTACCGCAACCAACAAGGCTATCGCTGCTATTACATAATTATAAGCGGTGTTAAATTATCTCATACCGCTTCTCCTCTCAATGAAATCCAAGGCATAAATAAAGTTAATCATAAAATGTATTGTTATAATTTGTTGATATTAACTTGCAGTTGTTTTGAGTTTAATTTTCAGTTTTTGCAATGGCTGCGCGCTTCACCAAAATTTAATATTATAACTGTCCTCTTCGGGTCGGTTATAAGTTCAGGGAGTTCAATTAAACCACGTATCGTATATAAACAGTTTACTACAATAGGTATTACAATAAGTGTACAATGTCGGATACGTAACGGTAGGAAGCGCGCGAGTCGCGGGGTCGGCGGCTAATTACGCGTGCACGCACATTCGGCTGCTCTCGCTCGACTAACTCGGTGGCGTGATGCGCCGGCGTGGCTTACGGGAGGAAGGGTTGGCGGGGTAGTAAGGAAAAGGGAGTCAGGATATAAGCCCTTTGGCCAGGATGCGCGAACGTCTCGTTACATCCTCCCCCTCAAATCCATACGAACGGCCTCGCGTATGGATTATGTAACTTTCCGCGGCCTACCTCTCCCCCTCTTCTCCTTCACGGGAGGTATAACATCCCCTACGAAAGGGGTCAGCTGGGAAGTGTGGTACCTTCCAATGGACTCGCCGTTACTTACCTTCCCCAACATATATGTCGTGGGACCTAATATTTCCTTGATTTTGTAGGGTCCATCCCTTCTAGGTATAAACTTCGATGTCTGATCTCGACCCGTGTCATTCGCACCCTGCGTTTTCAGTAATACGAAGTCACCGACGGCATAATCAGGGGCGGGGCGACGTCCCTCGTCCGCGTTTCTCTTTTGAACGGCCTGCTTTTTTTCGTGGACATCCCTGGCATCCAGCAGAGCAGATGATAACCCTTTCAGGTATGGAGAGAGAGCGGTCACGACGTTATCACTCTCGATGATAGATCTCATATCTGTCAGTGTATCCGCCGGCGCGCGGATTTCACGGCCAAAAGTAAGGTATGCCGGTGAGAATCCTGTGCTGCTAGTGACTGCGGAGTTCATGGCGAAGCGAATGGCAGCCAGGTGAGCATCCCACACTTTGTGGTCTCGGCGTACCAGAATCGCTAATTGCGGCTTTAAGTCGCGGTTTTTCCTCTCCACCGGGTTCGCTTCTGGGTGGTATCGCGGAGTTAATGATTGGGTTATGCCGAACGCGTGACAAACTTGTTGCACTACTTCACTTACAAATTGGACGCCGTTGTCGCTTAGAATGCGCCTCGGCACGCCATATCGTAGAAATATCTCGTGTATCAATATCTTGGCACATTCTGGACCAGTAGCATTCCGTAGTGCGAACAACTCTACCCATCGCGTACAGGTATCCTCGACGATCAGGATCCACTTGTTCTGGTCGGGTGATTCCGGTAGAGGACCAAAGAGATCTATGGCGATAACCTCGAAACGCCGAGTAGTGGCCGGGGTTTGGAGCAGACCGGCGGGTTTCCTGTTATCCGCCTTATACCGCTGGCAAGCAACACATCTTTTGACATAGTTCGCCACGAACTGTTTCATGCCTGGCCAGTAGTACTTGGTCCTTAAGCGATGTAGCGTTCTATCCACGCCGAAATGTCCAGCTGTGGGGGCGTCATGGTACTCGGCAAGTATGCTTCCGCGTTCGTGCTCAGGTACAACTAGGCACGCTGTTTCCTCGTCGTCGTCCTCCGGGCCATATCGGTAAAGGATCCCATCAGACAGAGTGAATCCTCTGTCAGACCAGTTTCTCCCCCTAAATGGTTCCTGGGGTTCCTCCAGATCCTTTATAATGTTCAAAAGTGTGGGGTCCTTGAGTTGATTTTCTCTTATATCACGGGGGCTCCTCGTAGGCAAGTCGACTTCGGCGAAGCAGAGGTCGCAATCCCTCTCATCAGCACACGACGGTCGAGAAAGAGTATCGGCGATTATGTTACATCGGCCTGGTGTGTATTCGATTCTCAGGTTATATTCTTGGAGGGTTAGAGCCCATCTCGCCAGACGACCACTGGGTGACTTAATACTCATGAGCCAGCGCAAGGGTTGGTGGTCGGATTTTATTACTACTTCGGACCCTTCGATATAGCCTCTATACTTAGTGACGGCCCACACGACCGCAAGGGCTTCGCGTTCTGTCGTTGTATAATTTCTTTCGGCGGGGTTGAGCAAGCGACTCGCATACTCAACAGGCCTTTCGTCCTGACCCTGTCCTTGCATTAACACTGCTCCTAGGCAATAGCCACTGCTGTCCGTTCTCAATGTGAACGGCTTTGTTCCGTCAGCTTGACGTAGAATGGGCGCTGATGCAAGTAGCCCCTTGATCTTCTCGAAGGATTCTTGTTGAATCTCAGACCAGCCCCATACTGTGTTCTTCTTGAGGAGATCGGTCAGGGGTTTGGCTACTCGGGCGTAGTTTGGGATGTACCGCCTGAACCAACTGGACGTTTGCAAAAATGTCTTCAAGTGTTTCACATTCTGCGGAGCAGACATAGCTATGATGGCTTCTGTCTTGTCCGGGTCTGCTTGAATACCTCCGGGGACAATCAAGTGGCCAAGAAACTTCACCGAATTGCGAGCGAAATGACTTTTTTCTCTGTTTATACGCAAGTTATACATATCCATACGGTCGAACACGGCTTCCAAATCTTGCAGATGCTTCTCGAAAGTATCACTTAAGATAATAATGTCATCCAGGTAAGCTAATATTGTAACATCGGCCAGACTTTTACCCGATTTGAATCTATCGACAAGTCGTTGAAACGTCGCTCCAGAATTTCTTAAGCCCATAGGCATTCTTTTAAATCTAAAGGTACCCAGGGGCGTGACAAACGCTGTCATATCTCGATGTGACGGTGTAACTCCTACTTGGAAATATCCTGATCTCAAATCACAGGTAGTCATAAAATTTGATGTCTTGGCTGCATGGAGTATATCTTCCATCCTCGGAAGTGGATAACGGTCGGGTTCGGTAACTGCATTCAATCTGCGATAATCAACGCAGAGTCTGATACCTCCGTCTTTCTTGCCAACCAACACCACGTTAGCCGCCCAAGGGGATTCGCATTCTTCGATGATGTCCGAATCAAGCAGCTTGTTCAACTCTTCTTCTAGAAGAATTTTCTTGTTCTGCGATAGACGATAAGGCGGGGAGGCTATGGGTTCTTGTTTTTCATTGACCTTGATGTGATGTTCGGCATACTCCGTCGGTGGTCCTTCCTTAGCGAAACGGTCAGCCTTTCTTAGCAACAATGCGTTCAGCTGACATTTTTGATCAGCTGTCAAATTTGTGCCTTCTTCATCACGGAGAGTAAACTTCGATGTGTCAACTCCCATCAGTTCCGCGTCGCTAGGCAAAAGCAAGTCGTACGATGTCACAAATGAATGCTTCTCGTGCGGGGCGTCAGAGAAAGTCCAACTGCCCAGAGGCAGGTCTACTACAATCTTAGCTTGCAAAATGAAGTCCCTACCAAGCAACGTTTTGGTGTCAGCATCGGGGAAAACTATAAACATCGTTGGTATACTTCGTCTTTCCAACATTACAATGGTTTCGCAAGTCAGCGCCGTGCGCACCTGTTGCGATCCATCCGCCAGTCCTACGGTGCGGTGCGTCTCACTGAACTCAACTCCCGCGCGTATCAATAGCTTATACAGCATAGGACCTGCGATGGAGTGCGTGGAACCGGTGTCTAAAATAGCAGCACCCCGGTTCTCTGCTACTTCGATAATAACTGTTGGTCGCGCATAATCGACGCCATCTATTTGTGCGCTTTGAAAATTTAATTTGTTGGTACTCCTACATATGTCGCACTTGGACCGTATCACTCCCAACTGACCACAACCATAGCAACGTATTTCGGGTGTTAACGGTTTAGTCGCGGGATCATCTGATTTACTCACGTTACGCGGTCTGCTGCGACACTCGTTGATATCGTGGCCAAAGCGCTTACAATAGTTGCAACGGAGCCGCGGATGATTTGCTTTCTCGATCGATTTGCCCTTCACGGTCGAACTTGGAACACTTAAAAAACTTTCACCTTGGGCCTTTGGTACCCCGTCCGCAGTGAGAGGGTTGTCCGCACGTGAAGGGTCAATCGACTTAGAAATGTTCAACGCGGTATTCGAGTCCCGGTTACATTTACGGGCAACGATATCGGGAGAAGGAATAGGAAAAATGGATGGATTACTCACCTCCGCCAACGATTCCTCTACAAACCTGGCCTTCTCCATTAGATGTTCAATACTATCCAACGGCTCGCGAGGCACGCGCTTCCTGATTCTCCTGTTGAGGAGTCCATATGCTATATCTATTTGCATAACTTCGGGAACCTTATACGGCAAACGTGAGAGATTAGCACGCACTCGCGAAATAAATGTTTCGGAACGTTCGTCACTTTGTTCTTTCGAGAATATTTCGCGGAAAATCTTGTGAGCTGGGAGAGGCGTGCCGTACATAGACCGTAGCCTGCGGATGGCCTCGTCCCAGTTTTGCACTGAAGACTTCACGCCGCGCCACCACACGGCGGCGTCGCCGGTGAGCAGCATGGAGATCCCACGTAGCGCGTGCTCGTTGCTGACTGCAGCGCATTCTTTATACACTATAACATTATCCACGAACGCTTCGAATTCATCGGCACTCCGAGCGGCACCATCAAAGCGCGCCGTGCATCGGGAGAAGTTTCCTTGCAGATTTGTTGTAGCGGCGTATCCAGCGGTGGAAGGGGTCGGAGTCTCTTGCTCGCCAATCGACGACGGCGAACTGACTCTTGTGATCACGCTGGAGATCAACCTCGCCAACTGTTCTTCAGAAATTCCGATGAAATCATCGCGGCGCGCCGGGTTTGGCGCCACCGCGGAGCCCGAGCGCGTAATTTCCACGGCTTCGTGGCGTCGTTCGTCGTCGGACGACTCGTTGCTTTTCCTGCCTTTGTCTTTCCTCGGCGGCATTGTTCACACGGTATATAACTTAACTTCGCGTATCGCGGATTGTCCGTGGTAACTGTTTCTCGACACGTGGCCCGTGGGTATTGATACGCACTCACGAAAGTTCTCACAATTATTACGCGAGTTTAACATATGCCCGTAGTTGGAGCGCCACTATAACTGTCCTCTTCGGGTCGGTTATAAGTTCAGGGAGTTCAATTAAACCACGTATCGTATATAAACAGTTTACTACAATAGGTATTACAATAAGTGTACAATGTCGGATACGTAACGGTAGGAAGCGCGCGAGTCGCGGGGTCGGCGGCTAATTACGCGTGCACGCACATTCGGCTGCTCTCGCTCGACTAACTCGGTGGCGTGATGCGCCGGCGTGGCTTACGGGAGGAAGGGTTGGCGGGGTAGTAAGGAAAAGGGAGTCAGGATATAAGCCCTTTGGCCAGGATGCGCGAACGTCTCGTTACAATATTTATTTTCGTGAGTATAAAGAACTACGAGGGAATATGGTCCCACAACACCCAGACCCGATTGCGTTTTTAACTAAAACTTAAGCCATACTCTGTATAGAAAAAGACACATAGAGATAAATGCCTGAATGGATAAATATCATCACCATCCAAAACCGTTAGCTATCGTGGTGATCAGCAATCTGTGATGAGAAACATCTGGCCCCTAAGCTGCACTATGTCAAGCGAGTACTGCGATCACTATTTAACTAGCTATTGCTATTGCTAGCTAGAGAAATGCAAAGGACGCAAAAAAAAATATGGATATGTATCGTGGGTTCTATTCCCGCTTCGCGACGTTTATGTGACAGGTAGATATTTGTTTCGTGTCTGGGTGTTGTGGGACTATAGTCCCTCGTAGTAGTTGATACCCACGATACAGGTTTGACCTAGTATGGGGTCAGGACTGTGTGTGTGACTGTTGGATGTATTTATATTACTTTTCACATTGTAGGAATTAGTGTGCACAAGCACGTTAGTTTGCTTTGATATTGTATACCTACATAATTCACTAGCTATTGCTCGCGGCTCCGCCCGCATAGAGTCATGTGTTCGACTTCAAAAATGACGGATTTTCGTACAATCTTTCATATCCTATTTTACCCAATTGCAATTTCCAAAAATCCTTAGTGGATGCCTACGTCATAAAAGGTACCTACTGTCAAAATTTCCAGTCTCTAACGCCAGCCGTTTAGGCTGTGCGTTGATCGATGGGTCAGACAGTTTCTTCTTTTATATACAGACTATGTGGATACACATTATCTTCACTGCTATCTTTTGTGTGTAATGAGCACTTCAAATGTAAAAGCCTATACACCAACTGAGCATACTTGAAATCTATAAAGCGTCTCAATATTGCCTTACAAAACGACAAAAACCAATTTCCAACACACTAAAGGAACTGAAATCCCATTATAATTGAAATAAACAAACCAATACAATTTTATTGTAACGATGGTTACATCTTATTAAAATCCTTTTACAAACTCGTGTTTCCATCGAAAACAACCTTATATGAAGCAAATGTTAGGAGACTTGATCTAGCAAGCAGCAAAATGAAAGTGGTGTAAATTTTGCACACAATTGTGGGTCTAAAGTGTGCTCCAAAGGTCATCTGGAGGGACAATGAGGGTCCAACTGTTATGGCGTGCACTTTATGTGAATATAAGTATCATATTCGTTAAATTGCGGACCTTTTCCTAAGTGGGTATATATATTTAATTTTTCGTCGGTTTGTATGTTTTGTAATTTCGTTTTAAATTGAAGAAGGCTAGTGTTGTGTCATTGACGATTTGAACGCTCAGCTCCATACAAAAGCTCTCCAAGTGAAGGTTCCAAGCGTGGTGACTGAATTTTTGTTGATTTGTTATAATATTGGATTTGTGATGATTCAAAACCGGTGTTACCCACTCAAGAATCATCTGGACATATTTGGCCACGTCAAACTGGCAATACTCGCCCTTATTGACGTGTGTATTAAGCGTATTTGTAACGTTAATATCATGAAAATAAAGTTGATTTTGGCTTTTATTTTCACTCACTACTCTACTCTACTCTTTCTGAACACTGGTGTCGTGAGACATTAGAGGAATGCCAGCGACCTAATATTTTTCCCCTTTCATATCCCAATTCCTTGTCTTTTACGTTAGCAACACCTCATTAATTTAATCTTGTGTTTACAAAGTATCCGGCTATAGTAAATGTATTCGTAGCTATGAATACATAAATTGTGGGTTTTTATACCTTTGTCCTACTCCTCAGGTAAATCAACAGCATCTGCGCTTCACAGTGTAATTTCACCAATTGAAAATGCACTATCAACACAATCATCAGCGCTTGTAGCCTTCATCGATATCGAAGGGGCTTTTGACAAGACACAATTCAACAGCATAAGCCATGCACTGCTGAGCCACGGCGCCGATCGATCCGTCTCTGAATGGATCGATAGCATTCTGAGGAAAAGAGCAGTGCAGGTAGCAGTCAATGGCACCACAAGAGCTATTGTGTCAAGAGGCTGCCCACAGGGAGGGGTTATTTCACCACTCCTGTGGAACCTCATTGTAGACGACTTAATCAAGTCACTTAACGAGGCAGGCTTCTACACTGTTGGCTATGCAGACAATGTGGCAATTCTCGTAAGGGGAAAAGTCGAGTCGGTCCTATGCGATCTTATGCAACGGGCACTCAAAATCGTCGAACGATGGTGTTCTGAACAGGGACTTGACAGTCAGGTTTACTGACGTAAACCCACCAAAAACCGAACTAGTATTGTTCACGAAGAAGCGAATTATAAAAGACCTTCGTTTACCCAAACTCCAAGGCACAAAACTGACTCTCACAAAAGAAGTCAAGTATTAAGGCGTTATCTTGGATGACAAACTATTATGGAATAAACACATGGATAACAAACTGGAGAAAGCCTGTACCATAATTTGGCAGTGTAAAAGGCTTTTGGGCAGAACTTGGGGACTACACCCCAAAATTGTTATGTGGCTATACACTGCGGTAATAAAGCCTATCTTCACATACGGTGCGGTGGTCTGGTGGCCCAGAACCAAACTGACCACTGCCAAAAATAAACTGCAGCACTTTCAAAGGCTGGCTTGTACAGCCATAACGGGCTGCATGAGAACTACACCCACAGCAGCTTTAGAGGTGTTGCTGGGACTGCGTCCCCTAGACTTATTTGTTCAGCAGGACGCAGCCTCAGCAGCCACCAGATTAAAATCTCTCAAGTTCTGGGGTTCAACAAACAGGGCTCACACGGAAATCCTTGAGGAAGCCATCAGTTACCAACGGATGATAGCTGCTCCCAACGATAAGGTCCCTAAACAACATTTCTTCAACAAAAGCTACACTTTACAGCTAGTAGAAGAAAAACACGACTGGTCTGGAGTACAAGAACTGCGCATATATACTGATGGTTCAAAAACTAGGACAGGATCGGGCGCAGGAGTGTACTCAGCCGAAATAAACATTAATATATCAATAGCCTTAGGCGAATACAGTTCCATTTATCAATGTGAATGCCTCGCCATTATACAGGCTGCCAAAGCAGTGGACAAGCGGGGCATTGAGGGCCAGAAAATTCGCATAGTGTCCGACAGCGCTGCAGTACTACGAGCCCTGGACAGCAAAATAATCCAGTCTGGGCTCATACTAGAGTGCCACCTTGCATTGGAGGTGATAAGTAAGAAAAACATAGTCACCTTACAATGGATAAAAGGGCACAGTGGTTCTCTAGGAAATGACGTAGCAGACGAGCTGGCTAAAAGAGGGTCTGACCAGCCGGTAATCGGTCCTGGTCCAACATTACCATTGCTCTTTAACCAGATAAGGTCATGGCTTCGCCACAAAACATTAAAACAACAATCCGATCAATGGGCAAATATGAGCACATGCAGACAATCCCGGGAGGTGGTGCCACACCCGGATGTTCGCTTAACTAAGCGTCTGCTGTCACTGGACAGAGCTTCCCTACGTATAATCGTAGGCACTGTCACTGGACACTGCCCACTTAACAAACATCTGTATGTTCTAGGTATGACTGACAGTCCCCTATGCAGGGGATGCCTGTCAGTCGATGAAACAGCTTCCTACGTCATCCTGGAATGCGAAGGAGTAGCTACACAACGGGCGGAAATCCTCGACACACCGAGGTCGCTCCGAGAAGCCTGCGGAGACACCAGGAGGATCCTGCGCTTCTGGTCGGAGCTAGGCTGGCTAGAGTGCTAGCCGGCACATACACGCACAATGGCTCGACGTCTAACGGGCTAAGTGCGGAGAAAGGAGCCCACAACCAATACCAATACCTTTGTCTTTTTATAAAGAAGGGAGAATTGAACCAAAAAAGAGTCGTCCTATCTCTCAGGTTGTGCCTGAATCATGGAGAGAGGCCAACGTGCAGCCTCCTCAACAAGGTTGACCAGTCAGATAATATACAATTATCGCTCAATCGCCATAACCCCTATGATGTGTTATATCATGGAGATAATAATAAAAAGCCAATTGTTTCACTACCTGAAGGATCACTCGTTGACAATTAACGATCAATGATGATGTTGATATTATGAATTTTCAGATCCCTAACTTAAGGAATTATGTATTACCTAAATTTTCAACCCCTATTTTACCCCCTTGAAGATTATTTTTTAAGGCAAAATATAGCCCATGTCTCATATTCTCCGGGATATGATCTATCTCCTTGCCAAATTTCATTACGATCCGTTGAGCCATTTATTCGTGAAAAGGTCAAACAAACAACAAACAAACAGAGTTACTTACGCATTTATAATATTAGTATGGATGATATACTAAAATATAAACACGACAAGGATAGTCCTTGTGTTTTAATTTTAAGTAACTAGTAGCTAGTAGACATTAATTGTTTTAGCAAAACGCATATTCATATTTTTGCCGCATCAAGCACAAAGCTCAAGTGGAACAGTTTGCCAGCTACCGTGTTCCTTCCTATGATCCTGGCTCCTTTAGGGCGTGCATGTGGATTGAGTGAGCACCTTCCAAAAATCGTTTTTTATGTATTAAGGATTTAGTAAAAGTTCTAAAACAATTGTAAAACCAATCCTGGAATTTGTAAAAAGATAAAACCGAAGATAAATCAGTTAATGTCTGCTCACTCAATCCTGATAAGGGGCAACCAAGATCTACAAATGTATCAAGTTTACATATAAAATTTGGGTTCTAGGATTTAGTAAAACCTTAGTGAAGTCACAGTATTTAATTTCAGATCACCTAGTGCCCTATTTAAAAAGTTACAAATTGTTATTGGTGCTCACTCAATCCACATGCTTTGAAAAGTCAAGATTTCTTACGAATTACCTATAAAATCAAGTTTAATTATATTTCTAGATTTAGTAAAAGTGGAATAGAAATTTGTAAAACACAAAACGAATCACTATCATGCTTCGTTTTTGAAAATATAATTTTTATAGGTGCTCACTCAATCCACACGTTTTTGAAAAGTTAAAATCTTTCATATCTTTAAATCTGTAAGCGCTACAAAAAATGTGAATACGTCAAGTTTTAGTAGAAATTTTTACTAAATATTGGCTATTTCACATTTTCGATTTTTTGCTTACTTAAAGAGATATTACATTTTTAATGTTTTCCATACAAACTTACAATGTAGGGTCGCCACACGTGTCAAAATACAGGATAATCTACAAAATTAATTTGTATTTGCATATATGTAAATACCTAAAGTAAACACGCACGGGCCGGTAATAAGCTCAGCGAAACGTGGATACTGGTTACACCTCTGCCTACCCCTTTTGAGATTACAGAGCTGGTGTATAAGGTGTATCGCCTTAAAAATATCTTTGTCCCGGCCCGTCTATCCCACGAGATAAATTTTTCAGGAGTAAATTTGAATAGGAGTAGTCTATAGCACTCAGGAAACTCATTAAAATACCTTTCTAACAGTGAAAGATTTTTCAAAATCGGTTCCGTAGAACCGGAGATTACCCCGAACATCCAAACATACAAATGTTACCTCTTTTATATATTAGTACAGACGCCTTTTATTTATACAATAACACCAAATGTCAATAGAATATTTTTAGCAACTACGCAGATTTATTTAAAGTAACAAAATTATAACTTTTATTTAGATATACTTAATAGTCACATTTGTATTTAAGCTTCGTGCTAAAATACTTAAATAACACGTTAAAAAGAATAAATTCATATATCAGTATGTTTCAAGTATTTTATATAATAAGTAGTTCAGAATTCCCATATGAATTTAATTAGTAAATTGGTGCTAGATAGTATGGACTAAAAATTTACTAATTTAAAATAATATTAATTTGGGTTCCTATAAATAGGTAAAAATAAATTAATTCAACCATGTGTCGCTGAGTTTATTACCCTCCCATCATATTATATCATATTATTACCATTTATATCGTCGTGATTCATATAGGCATAACAAATTTAGGTACATATATAGGCATAACTAGAGATAGGCAAATATAAATTTATTTTGTAGATTATGTGGCGACCCTACATTGTAAGTTTGTATGGAAAACATTAAAAATGTAATATCTCTTTAAGTAAGCAAAAAATCGAAAATGTGAAATAGCCAATATTTAGTAAAAATTTCTACTAAAACTTGACGTATTCACATTTTTTGTAGCGCTTACAGATTTAAAGATATGAAAGATTTTAACTTTTCAAAAACGTGTGGATTGAGTGAGCACCTATAAAAATTATTTTTTCAAAAACGAAGCATGATAGTGATTCGTTTTATGTTTTACAAATTTCTATTTCACTTTTACTAAATCTAGAAATATAATTAAACTTGATTTTATAGGTAATTCGTAAGAAATCTTGACTTTTCAAAGCATGTGGATTGAGTGAGCACCAATAACAATTTGTAACTTTTTAAATAGGGCACTAGGTGATCTGAAATTAAATACTGTGACTTCACTAAGGTTTTACTAAATCCTAGAACCCAAATTTTATATGTAAACTTGATACGTTTGTAGATCTGGGTTGCCGCTTATCAGGATTGAGTGAGCAGACATTAACTGATTTATCTTCGGTTTTATCTTTTTACAAATTCCAGGATTGGTTTTACAATTGTTTTAGAACTTTTACAAAATACCTAATACATAAAAAACGATTTTTGGAAGGTGCTCACTCAATCCACATGCACGCCCTTTAGGCGTAGCGTAAAAGCAGGCCAGCATGATTGTGTTGAGTAGCGAGGGATAGATTGTCTCTCGCTACTTGGACGGCACTGCAGTTACCAGGTGCAGTATGGTCACGTTGCCGTGCCAGAATAAAAAAAAACGAGCACGCCCGTACGCACCAACCAGTATCAAAGGGAATAATGATATTCACGAAGAACCCTCAGTCACACACAGATGCTATATTCAAATAGAATATCTAACAAACGTACTTGAGACTGACCGTTTGCATGAGTTTTTTGGTGAGATATGAGTTTTTTGTTTCGATCTGGATTTTATTTTAGATATATACAGTTTATAAAATTAGGAACGGGTCTTAATCGCGCAATATTTTAATGGTATAAATACCACAATTATTTCCCGACGTTTCGACCGAGTTGCATCGGCCGTGGTCACGGGCTGACTGAGTGAGAATTTAGTGCCGTCTTCGTAAGGTGGGCTTTCGTGTGGTGGGAGTATCGGTAACCAGTTTAGTGGGGGTTTTTATAACTACCTTCCCTTGGTTTTTATTTTTATTTTTATCACAAATACTGTCGGTACTTCGACAAACCACACTGACAGTATCCTCGCGCTGAAGAGTTGACTCATTCTGACGACGCGGTTTACATATACTTATGACAGGATTCCATGTTGTTGACAAACGGTATCCATCCTCTCGGTTGAAATTCTGATGTTTTTTGATTTCTACCGCTTCACGTACTATTCTGGAGTAATAATGGCGATCGGTGGATAGAACCTGTGGTTGGTGTAGTTCTATCCAATGATTAGGTCCAGCCTCCAGCAAATGCTCAGCCACCGCTGATTTGTTGATCTGGCGGTTTTTTACAGCTGTAATGTGTTCCTTGACCCTTTCAGCGATCGTTCTTTTGGTCTGGCCGATGTAGGAACTACCACAACTGCAATTCACCTTATAAACACCAGGAGTTTGTAAGGGAATTACATCTTTTGGAGTACGCAAGTGGTTCGATATTTTTGCGAGCGGACTATATACAGTCTTAATGGAGTATTGTTTGAGTACTGTTCCAACTTTGTCCGTGACTCCTTTTATATATGGCATGTATGCTGGGGCTCTGCTGACCTCAGGAAGACGCTCCCTCTTCTTGGGACGGCGTATCTTTCCTTTGTATCCGTTACTCTTCAGTACGTTCTGAACATGTGTGAGCTCACTTTCTAGATGTTCAGAGTCACAGAGGTCATATGCTCTATTTGTCAACGATGTCACAACGGATTCCAAATGCCGTGGATGGTGGTGCGAGTAGGCATTGAGATACCTGTCAGTGTGTGTTGGTTTTCTGTATACAGTGTGTCCTATGGAACCATCTTTTCTCACCATTACTTTCACATCGAGAAAAGGTAACGTTCTGTCTACCTCCATTTCATAACTGAATCGGATCTTTGGATGTATGGAGTTCAACCGGTTCACGAATTGTTCTACTTCATGCTTGTTGCCATGCATGATGCAGAATACATCATCGACATACCTCTTCCACAATTTAACATTATATGTTTGTGTGTCTATGGAATGCTCGAAATATTCCATCCAGATGTTGGCCATTACCGGTGCTACTGGGCTGCCCATAGCTACTCCGTCAATCTGAAGGTAATGTTGCCCTTGATATAAGAAGTAATTACCTTCTAAACAGCTCTTTAATAGATCCATGTATTCGTTAGACAGACCGTTTTCCTCCAACTTGCTCTCGATGACCTCAAGACAATCTTGAAAGGGAACGTTGGTGAATAATGACTCTACGTCAAAACTCACCATCACTTCGTCTGGACCCACCGTTACACTCTTGATGATGTCCACGAAATGGCGAGAATCTTTCACAAAAGATGTAGTCTTGCCCACTAATGGTTGCAGTACCTTACTTATGTGTTTCGCCAAATGATATGTTGGTGAATTGATTTGACTCACAATTGGACGTAAAGGTACATTGCCTTTGTGGATTTTAGGCAAACCATATAGCTTCGGCGATTGTACTATTTGAGGACTGTGTAAGTGCCGAAACACATCTTCTGTGAATAAGTCTTCATGGTCCTTAATGAGTGCTCTTATGCGTTTTGTTACTCTGGCAGTCGGGTTATAAGACACTGGTTTGTAAACTGAAGTGTCACTTAACAAATCCATTACTTTTCTGTCGTAATCATTGGAGTTTAACACCACGGTAGCGTTTCCCTTGTCGGCCTTTAGCACCAAAATATTCGTGTTATCACGTAGCGTTTTTAATGCTAGACGCTCTTCCGTCGTGATATTGTGTTTAGGTGGTTTTGATTTCCGCAAAATAACGGCAACATCCTGTCTAAGCGTATCTGCATCATTAGACGGTAGCTTGTTACGCGCTATCACCTCCTCGATGCCACATATGACATTTTCGTATGGAATTCGTTTAGGTGTTAAGGCAAAATTTAATTGTGGTATTTATACCATTAAAATATTGCGCGATTAAGACCCGTTCCTAATTTTATAATATGTATTCAAATCGCGAGAGTCTAAAAACATTTATATACAGTTTGCCTTTGGTATTTGATTTAGTGTAAAACTTTATGAATATATTTGACAGCCTCCACGGTGCAGTTGGCGAGTAGCCGGCTGTGAAACGAGAGACCGTGTTTTCAATTCCCACATCGGGACAAAATATTTGTGTAACAGATTTGTGACCGGGGTCTGGGTGTTGTGAGACCGAAAGTCTCTCGTAGTCCCTGATACCCACAACACAAGACACGTATCTTCGTGTGGGGTTAGGGTTATGTGTGTGACCGTTGGGTGGTATTTATTTACTATTTGATTTAAAATGATTTAGGTAGTTGTATTAATTGATGATTCTAAGATGATGCTTCTTTGTTTTAGTAGCAACTTACTCTATCCAGCCGCGTGTCGCGTTCAGGGATCAGCCTGTGTACATCCAGTTTTTGTCGGGGGTCTTTTTTTTCGAGTATCGAGTAGCGAGAGACGATCTATGCCCCGCTACTCAACACAATCATGCCGGCTTGCTCCTACACACTACGCCATGGGCAAGAAGGTGAAGAAGCGGTAGAGGGTCTAATGTCACAATTCCTTAGAAGGCCGCCGTCTTGCCCATGGCGTAGTGTGAACAAGCAGGCCGGCATGATTGTGTTGAGTAGCGGGGAATAGATTCTCTCGCTACTCGATACAATAATTGTACAGCACTGCGCTTACCATCAGGTGCAGTGTGGTGACATTGCAGTGGCAGGATAAAAAAAAATTGTGATTGTCTATCTTATACTTGAATTCTACATACACGTAATATAAATTTTACACTTGTATTGGTACTAATTCATCACAGCATTTGCATCGTGCTCTTCAGTCATTAATAATTGGTAGTACTAGTGTTTAACCGACTTCAAAAAAGGAGGAGGTTAACAATTCGTCGGTATAATTTTTTTTATGTATGTTACCTTAGTACACGAAGACGCCTGAACCGATTCGAGAAATTCTTTTTTTGTTTAAAAGGGCATACTTCCCAGGTGTTCCCATTGGCACCAAGTCAGGATCTGATGATGGGATCTCAGAAAAATCAAGGGCAACCCTCAAATTTAGTAGTATATATAGTGACGCATAATTTGGTTTTTTATTGAAGTCGGTTTACTTTTTATCTAACTTGAAATTGACCGTGTTTAATTTATTTAATGAATACTACAACTATATGTTACCAATCGCCGATGGAAGTCAATTGCATTCCTAACCTTATTAGTTTTGTTTCAATATGCATTGATTCTACACGGTATGATATTGAGTGACATCGGAGAATGAAATTGAATTCTTTGAACTCGCTGGCTAGTTGTTTTGTGCCAGTATTTTCAATTGAGGCGATACGTGATTCGAATGTTATATTTTGAAAGGAATTGATATATTTCCCAAGGTAGTGTAGGTGCACTGATGTATACGATGCCAGAGTTCGAACGCCCTTTCCATACCTCTTTTTGCTTTAAGGCGTTAATGGCACGACACGCAAATCATAAAAATACTTCAAGTTTCAAGAAATTCTTGCTCTCTGTCTGCTGTCTGTCAAAAAGTCTGCTGATTCAATCATTATTCAAAAATGTCTATTAAATAAGAAGCCTCTGTGGCGCAGCGAGTAACCGACTGAGAAACAAGAGACTTTGTGTGACTGACAGATATTTGTTTCGGGTCTCGGTGTTGCGGGACCGAAGTCGCTCGTAGTTCTCGATACCTACGATACAGGTTTGACCTAGTGTGGGGTCAGAACTATGGGGTGTACTAATTATTAATTATATGATGACACAGTTCTTACCCTGTGTAAATCAAAAACAGCGCTAATGCGTAAAAGTGTTTTCTGCATGGCCCCTGTAATATTTAATAAACTACCAAAATGTTGGAAGGAGCTGAATGCCCATAATTTAAAATCAAACTGAAGTCACATTTACAAAGGAAAGCGTATTATAATATATCAGAATTTATGAATGATAAAATATCACTGACTAACTAATAATATAAGACATTTCATAATTTGTATATATATTTTTTGTTAATGTATAAGGATATTTAATATCACTGGACATTCCTGAATTTAATTTAATGCATAATAGTAATGTTTATAATAATATTATAATACAATTGGACATCTATTTGATAACTATATAATATTAATTGTCTGTTTTTCATGAATTTAATTGTACCGTAGTATTGTTTATAACACTATATATTTGTACTCCATCAAGGCTAAACATGATTGATCATTATGCTATAACATAATTTAACAACCTACATGATTTGTGTGTATACTCATGTTCAACAAATAATTTAATAATAAATTAATATTATTAAATATTGCTCGAATTCGAAACCACCATTTGCATCCAGAAGCAATTCTATTTTCATCAAACATTAATGTCCTATTACGAGACGAAGATTCTCAACCACATTTTACTGATTTATTATTACCTAAACTTGTTGATAACTATCATTGGAGTTTTTCCGTATCCTGAAGAATAGGAGACCTGTCAGTCTACTATGTAACACAATTCCGATCGATCGGTATTGGATTTGTGAAATTTCGTATTCTGAGTGCGACCCTACTGCTTATATTATTTTAATATTGCATAACAATTCATATGATAATCTTAATTCCAATTACTGCATATTAATGGCTGCACAATATTGAAATAATATGGCGATAAAGAGTACGAAATCTCTCAAATCCAATACCGATCGATCGGAATCGTGTTACAGAGTAGACCGGCTGATTTGAGTCAAAACCTGACTATTCTACCTCACCACATAACCCCACGTAATCTATCTACTGTCACATCCTCATGCGAATCCATTCGAATTTAAATCCATCCAATCGACTATTCACGTAAGCTACACAAACAAAAAAAACTCAAATTTAATCTTAAATTGATCTGTTATAACAATAGATCGGAACACAATGGTTATTGCCAATACCTGTTAGTTTAGTTATTTTGTAAAGCGTTCAGACAACTCAATTACTCCACTCTATGCGGAGCATACACAACTGGAATAGCTAAACAAAGGCTTCTACCGATGTGTATTACACCAACTGCGAACATTTTTTTTAAATGTTTTTTTTTTTTAATTCGAATTAGGCTTGCGTTTGACCACTATCTCGCCTGATGGAAAGTGATGACGTGGTCTACGGTGGAGCACGCTTGCCTAGAAGATACCTATTCACTCTTGACTTGAAGATACCCAGGTCATAATTTTCGGGAAATATAGACTCCGGAACCCAAGTGGCAGGCCAAAATTTTAATTGAAAAATATTTTAAATGTATTAACATTTAGTAGTTGACATATAAGCTGTGGATTTATGGAGCGGCATAGTCGAATTTCGACCAAGCTCATTAATGTAAGATTAAAAAAAAAAAAAGTGGCATACACCTCTGACTTTTATAAAGTTATGTGTGTATTAAAATGTTAATTATCGCTTGCTTTAACGGTGAAGGAAAACATCGTGAGGAAACCTGCATATCTGAGAGTTTTTCGAAGGTATGAGAAGTCTGCCAACCCGCATTAGGCCAGCGTGGTGGACTAAGGCCTAACCTCTCTCATTAGTAGAGGAGGCCCGTACCCAGCAGTGGGACAATGTTGAATACAGGGCTAGTATTATTATTATATTATTATTATAGACTCCGGCAAAGAGTTCCACTCTCTAGCGGTGTGCATGATAAATGTACTAGCAAAACGCTTCGTGCGCACTGGTGGAATATCAACCATGTATCGATGACGCTTCGCAGAGTCTCTTGTCGTCCAATGATGGAAAGGGGTTCGGGGAATTAAATTATGTAATTCGTGTTGTGGGGCGCTATTCATCAGTCTCGTTCCCCACCAGACCTTATTCATTCTTTTTTAGTCTTTCTACTCTTTTTTTAGATACATACATACATACATATACGCTCACGTCTGTAATCCCCGAAGGGGTAGGCAGAGGTGTAACCAGTTCACCCACTTTTCGCCGAATTTCGGTCCCATAATGTGATAGGGGGCGAGCCTATCGCCATACCGGGCACAAATTCCAGACTCCGGGCTAATACTGAGGAATTTCTAGATAGAAAAACCCAATATCATTTTACCCGACCCGGGGATTGAACCCGAGACCTCAGCACAGCAGTCGTAACGCATGCGCAATTACCACTGCGCCACCGAGGCAGTCAGTCTTTTTTTAGAAAACATCTTTATCTCCTTTTTTAATGAACCAACGAAGTAGTAATTAAAGGACCCAGGATCATAGCAAGGAACACGGTAACTGCATCAGTACCTGTGCAAGTGAATTTCTGGCTTTCCGCATGAGCGTAGAATGCCTGACCTCGTTGATGGACACGCTTCGCAGCTCGTGGCAGTAAATGCCGGAGTAGCACAACGCTCTTCTTTAAATCTATAACATTTCAGTCACTTCTCCTTTTTAAATGACTTGAAAAAAGGAGGAGCTTCTTAATTCTTCGGTGTCTTTTTTATGTATATTCCCCGATTACTCGACGAGGCCTGGACCGATTCGGGAGATTCTTTTTTTTTTGTTTAAAAGGGCATACTTCCCAGGTGGTCCCATTGGCACCAAGTCAGTCTCTCATAATGGGATCTCAGAAAAATCGAGGGCAACCAAGGCAAAATAATTTGTTTTTTATTGAAGTCGGTGTACGTTTTATGAATTAAAAACTTTAACTTATATGTAGCTCCGTTTCTAACATTTTCACTCTTACTTATTGGGAACGTTGATTTGTAGGCAGGTTTTAGATATATAGCTTGTTATTTTTCTTATAATAGCTATAGTATTTTTAATGCATGATGCTTTCAGCATTCATATTGACAATGTCGTTTGCGTGGAACAGTCTTAAAATGTTCCGCCATGCCACAATTATGCGGTCGGTGGTAATATCCGGTGTGGTTTCATCCTATCGCCTAATTTTCAGCTTGTATTGTGCATATTTGAGTCTTCCCATCGTTTTCTGTGTTTAATTATGTACTTTATTCGATGTGCAACCGAATATAGTACGCAAAAGAAACTCTTTCGCGAAAACAGAATCAAAATTGCTTGAAAAATTTGGTCACAATATTTATTTTAAATATCGAGAGCAAAAATGGGCGCGTAGGTTAGTGGGAACATCTCACTATCTCCCTCGCACAATGGCAGAGTAATGGACATTCTAAGAGGTGACGTCACGGCTCATATCAGACATCCTTTAACTGTTATTTGGCGTCTAATTTGCTTATTTTTGTTCGGATTCCTAAAATTCTTTTGTTAATAAGTTTTAGGTAATGTAACTTGTTGATTAAAATAGTAAAAAAAAGTGTCAACCGTGTTACCCAGTGAAGTCGTGTATATTAAATAGTAGGAAAGATGAATAAGCGTAATGTGAAGGCACTACACAGCAGGCCGGCATGATTGTGATGAGTAGCGAGGGATAGATTACTCGCTATTTGATAATCTAATTGGACGGCACTGCACTTACCATCAGGTGCAGTGTGGTCACTTTGCCGTGCCAGGACAAAAAAAAATTAAAACTGCTAGGATATAATGATTAAATTCCGTACTGATAGGCACGGACCTCCTAACTACAGGGGTTAGGTCTGAGTCTAATAATTCTAGCCCTGTATTAAATATTGTCCCACTGCTGGGCACGGGCCTCCTCTACTAATGAGAGGGGTTAGGCCTTAGTCCACCACGCTGGACTAATGCGGGTTGGCAGACTTCTCATACCTTCGAAAAACTCTCAAATATGCAGGTTTCCTCACGATGTTTTCCTTCACCGTTAAAGCAAGCGATAATTAACATTTTAATACACACATAACTTTAGAAAAGTAAGAGGTGTATGCCACTTGGGTTTCGAACATACGACTTTCGTCTTGACAGTCCGTACCGCAACCAACTAGGCTATCGCTGCTATGCGGTCTGAGTCTACACTGGCTTAATGGTTGGTAGACTTCACGTACCTTTTAAATTCCTATGAGAATTTCAGGTATGTAGATTTTCTCACGATGTTTTCCTTCATCATCAACAATGAATACACGTAGCGAAAAGTCAGATATGCCATTTGAGCTGGTTTCGAACCTACGAATTTCGTCTCAACAGTCCGTTCACTCCCAACTAAGCTACTACTGCCAGGCTATAGTTTTAAATAGTACTAGTGGTCCCAGGCAGACATTGTCCTGCCATAAACCGCTTTCTCAGTGGACCGAATTTATGTGGAAAAAATAAAAAAATCAGACTATCCTGTCTTTTAAGTTGCACCCAACCACACACATACACAAAATTTCATTGAAATAGTTTCAGTGGTTTCAAAGTCTTTAACGGACATAGGAAGAATCATTGACATAATATGTAAATAATAAATAAAAAAATATGTACATATGGATCGCTGGGTAGAATCATTTTTTGTTTTATTTGGACCAAATTGAATTGATCTAGCAAATAACTCCATTTATTGTAAATTGTCGGTACTGCTAAGTCATTTTGCTATTTTGAAGGTAGTTTTAAGTTGTTTATCGGGTGATCTCACAGATTGGGGCACAGTAGAAATATCTCGATAAAAGCGACCGTCTCGCCATTGTATTGTATCTCGTTATTGAACAATTCAGAAATAATTATTGACCAGTTAATAAACTAGTGGTAGTAATGTCGAAATAATGTTTGTCGGTACCTACAAAGGTAAAGTGCATCGGTGAAAAGTGTTATTGTAAAAACGTTATGGCAATGTTTAAGAGTTTAGGTTAAAATAGCAACCATAGGTGTTCTTGTCAGATTCTTTCCTATAGGATAACTGCATTCCGAACTGGTAGCTTAATAAACTATAAAGTGATGAACGTGATATTTGTATCGAACTATCGTACGATGTGCATTGCTATATGTAGGGGTCTAAGAGGGATGTATAAGCCCTCTCACAGCCTCAATGTGATTACCAGCCATGACCTATGATGACGTCATCACCTCAGCCATCTGACACAACACAGTCACCCGGACATATAGGTAAGTTAAATAATTATAAATTATAATAAATATATTCTTTCTTTATAATATACTAGCTGTTGCTCGCGGCTCCGCCCGCGTGCAGGTCATGTTTGGGAGAAAAAATATATAATACAAAATACGAATTTTCATGTGTTTAACTTAAAAAATGGATTTTCTTTTCTTTTTAACTTTCATCCCGTATTTTAACCCCTTAGGAATGATTTTGAAAAAAATGTGAAACATGTGTTTCTTTATTTCCTACCAAAAGCCTAAATATGAATTTCCAGATCCCTAAGTCGAGTAATTATGGATTTCCCATACAGATTTTAAGCTCCTATTTCCTCCTTTCAAGGTTGTTTTTTGAGAAAAAGGTAGCCTATGTCCTTCTCCAGAATATAATCTATCTCCTTGCCAAATTTCATCACAATCTGGTCAGCCGTTTAGTCGTGAAAAGGTAACAAACAAACAAACAGAGTTACTTTCGCATTTATAGTATTAGTATGGATTCTTTCTTTCTATAAGTACCAATATGCGATAATACTTCGCGCCAACACGTTACTAACGACGCTGGTTTCGATTTCCGAAACAAAGCTGTCTGCGTGACAGTGAAAAACGACCTTCTGTCAACTGTATAAAACACATAATATATTACACGTAATCAGAAGCGACGCGTAAACGTTTGATTGATGCCCGAAGGGATTTGAGAAAACAATTTTATTGTCATTCGGATTGTTTACGAATGTGATACATTTATTTTTACGTCACTGGATGCACGGCTTTTAAGTCAGATGTTTAAAATTTCTTGCCTGTCTCTTCTCTAGCGAAACTGCTTTCTAAACTGGCGGTAGTGGGTAGAGTAAAAAAGATTGGCTGAATCAAAATAATCTTTGATATTTCATGGATTTAATACAATATTGAATTTATATATTATAAACTAAGTTAAAAACTAATACCAACCCCATAATAGACAATGTTACACTGCTAGGCACGGGCTTCCTCTACCAATGAATCGCGTCGAGAACGTGGCAAGGTAAGTCCGCCATTGTGTGGTTTTTTAGTGCCTATATTTTTACGCAGTCCGTTCGAGAATAGGGTAGTTGACTCGTTTTTTTTATATATTTAATCAACAATTTACATTATCTAAAACCTATTATCGAAAGAATTTCATGAATCCTGTGTGTCCTGTGTTATTACCGAACCCCAGACTGTTTGATACAGAGGGGTTAGGCCTCAATCCACCAGGCTGGCCTAATGCAGCTTGGTAGACCTCACATACCTTCGAAATTCGTATGGAGTGTTCTCACAGTCTAACACATGCAAGTCACGGTTTTTCCTTCACTGTTAACGCAAAAGATGATACACGCGTAACTTTAGAAAAGTCAGAGGTGTATACTATTTAAAGCTTTCAATTCTACGACTTTCGTCTCGCTAGTGCGTACCACTCTCTATTGGTGTAAGATATTCATATCCGCCCGGATAGCGACCACCGTACACAGGGTGTAAAACCCGTCATAGTGGCACACGCTAGTGTCTCGCGTCCCGGGTTCAGCCAGTGTATATCCGGGTTTTGTCGAGGGTTTAGAATTGACACTAGTGCCTCGACCGTTTCTTCACCTTCTTGCCCCATGGCGTAGTGTGAAGAAGCTACACAGCACGCTGGATATACTCTAGGTAATCAGCATTGCGCTTACCATCAGGTGCAGTGTGGTCACTATGCCATGCCAGGATAAAAAAACTCCCAATAAGGCTTTGGCTGTTAATAAATGTACCAATTTTATGTCATGTTATTTCTATCCGACTGAACATTGTCATCATAAAAGCCGGTAAAGACATGGCAGACAATTCCATTTAATCTTAACTCGACATTAAGGCGAGTAATTGGCCATCTAGGCCTTCGGTAGTGTCGTTTTATTTTAGCACCACTATACAAGATAAAGAAAATTTACTATTATTGTGTGTTTGTTTCTTCTTATTTATTTAGTAGTTTCAGCTTCAGCGTTTAAATTTGTTGATCAATAATAATATAATATAATAATACTAGCCCTGTTTTAAACGTTGTCCCACTGCTGGGCACGGGCCTCCTCTACTAATGAGAGGGGTTAGGCCTTAGTCTACCACGCTGGCCTAATGCGGATTGGTAGACTTCACATACCTTTGAAATTCGTATAAGAATTCCCAGGTATGCAGGTTTCCTCACGATGTTTTCCTTCACCGTTAAAGCAAGCGATAATTAACATTTAATACACACATAACTTAAGAAAAGTCAGAGGTGTATGCCACTTGGGTTTCGAACATACGACTTTCGTCTTGACAGTCCGTACCGCAACCAACTAGGCTATCGCTGTTGATCAATATATTTCTCCAATTTGAGTTTCATAATAGTGACTGACTTTAATTAAATAAATACACCTAACACATACACATAGTCCTGACCTCACACTAGGTTTGTATAGTAGGTATGAGTTCTACTAAGTTCAACTAACTACTAAGTTCCCACAACACACAGACCCGAAACAAATTGACAGCCTCCGTGGCGCAGTTGGCGAGTAGCCCGCTGTGAAACGAGGGGCCGTAGGTTCGATTCCCACACCGGGACAAATGTTTCTGTGACAGACAGGTATTTGTGTCCGGGGTCTGGGTGTTGTGAGACCGTGCGTCTCTCGTAGTACCTGATACCCACAACTCAAGACTCGTATCTTAGTGTGGGGTCGGGGCTATGTGTGTGACTGTTGGGTGTTATTTTTTATAATTTATTAATTATAATATTTACCTCGGTGCGGGAATCGAACCCATTCTCGTCACAGCCGGTAGTATAGTCAACTAGACTGGACTATAAAAAATGCGTTAAAACCAAAAACAAACTTTCAACTGTATTTTGAAGTTATTTGTGTCGTAATTTGTTTAACACAATCCTTATCAACTAAGTAAACATTGTTAGTACTAATTTACAACTTTTTTTTTTATTCGAAATAGGCTTGCGTTTGACCACTATCTCGCCTGATGGTACGTGATGATGTGGTCTACGGTGGAGCACGCTTGCCTAGAAGATACCTATTCACTCTTGACTTGAAGATACCCAGGTTATAATTTTCGGGAAATATAGAATAAATATATACTTTCTGTAGGTATAATTGTCTACATTACAACTTTACTATTTTATAAAAACTTCCAACATGATTAGTAACGCAGTCGTCATGTGAATACAATAGGGTAGTTTCCTATGTTTGATACATTATTCGATTACACAATAAAAAAAATTTATTCATAAAAAGTACACCGACTTCAATAAAAAACAAATTAAGCGTCACTATAAAATTTGATTTTCCTTGATTTTTCTGAGATCCCATCATCAGATCCTGACTTGGTGCCATTGGGACCAACTGGGAAGTATACCCTTTTAAACAAAAAAAGAATTTCTCGAATCGGTCCAGGCGTCTTCGAGTAATCGGGTAACATACATAAAAAAAAAGATTCCGACGAATTGTTAACCTTCTCCTTTTTTGAAGTCGGTTAAAAATAATCTCTTTTTGTGAAAACAGAATCAAAATTTCTTGAAAAATGAAGACATTTAATATTAGTATTTATTTTAAATATTGGTATGAACAAAAATGAATGCGTAGTGGGAACATCTCACTGTCTCCCTCGCTCGACGGCACAGTAATGGCCATTCTGAGAGGTGACGTCACGGCTCATATTCATCCATTTACTGTCATTTGACAATCACCCTGTTGCGGACATCATCGAAGCGCCGGCAGACGCCGAGTGAGCCAGCTTTCGAGCGTGTGAAGCTACGCCACAGATTGTTAGTTGTAAGTGGGCGTCACCGGGTGCGATGTAAAATAACGAGTTGTGATTGGTCGGCGGGAGGCCCAGGGAGCGCCGCTCTCTGATTGGCCGACCGCTAAACGGTACAGTCTCGCACCCGGTGAGCGCTCACATATTGCGAGCCCCTCATAAGATGGGGCAAAATGTAATTAGTTCGTAGTCCGTCGGAGATCATTGTGATAACAACATTCAATAAATACAGTCCACTATTAGTCAGCAAGTTTTGGCTTTTCATTGGTTACCCGCCAGCGACACTTGAGGAGTGGTGGAATAAGTCCACTACAATTTCTGGTCCTTCGTTAGCCGGATAGGGAAGAACCGTACAAGAAAAGCAAGAAATCGACATGCCGATCGTACGTTCAAGATCTCCAAGCAAGTCTTCGAATAAGGAAGATTCGTCAAGGACGGCTACCACCGATTGGTCGATGGAGACGCCAGTGGAGTCGAGCACCGTCACGTCGGGAACAACGGGGACGGCTGCTTCAGCGGGGACCTCACGCACTCTCGAGTCTAGTGCGCCTCGATCAATTAACCCCTCAACGGTAGTAACCCGTTCAGGCAGATCGACGCGTACAGCCGTAGCCGCTAGTACGGGACAAAGGAGACACGACGTGCAAGCCCCACTGATTCCCACACCACGAGCACCTACTGCGCCTCCACGCAACGACCATACAACGGAGCCTGAGAGTCGAGCTCAGCTCAGCAGCGCCACAGTCATCGCTCCGATTAAAAGCAGCACTATGGCACAGAACCCGAAGAAAACTGGAGGAAAAAGGGAAGTTCCACCGTTTGTTTCTTCGGAAACACTTGTGCCGCACGCCCCGAGATCCAATAAGTCCAGCAAGAGGTTGGAACTGGAGGCACGCCGTGAACTGCTGAAGAAGCAAATGGAAGTAGCGCAAATGGCAGCCGCACTTGCGCAAACGGAACTCGAGCTCGTTCAATGCGACTCAGAGGATGAAATAGAGGAAGAGTTCGAGGCTGAGAAGTCTACACACGTAGAACAATGGGTGGAGCGCACTACCACTTATATTGAGGAACAGAAACAACCGGAGCCGCCTCAGAAGAACGACATTAAGGAACTGGCTGACGCGATCATTACCGCCTCACGATCGACACCATGGACCAACTCGTTTGTACCGCAGAAAACATGGGACCTGCCCGATTTCAATGGAACACAAGGAGAGTGGTTACCGTTCAAGAGAGCGTATCACGACAGCGCAACGACGTTCAACGAGGTTCAGAACATGGCTCGCCTACGAAAGGCGATTAAAGGAAACGCCAAGGAAGCCGTTAGGAGTTTGTTGTTCGCAGCATCGGATCCTTGCGAAGTGATCGACGCACTGGAAAGGCGGTTTGGACGACCGGAACAATTGGTGCTTGCAGAAGTGGAAAAAATTAAGGAGCTTCCACGACTGAGCGACACCCCCAAGGAGATATGTATCTTCGCAAGTCGGATCAGCAACACGGTGAATACTATACAGGCTTTGAACAAGCCACAATATTTGTACTCACCGGAGATAAGCCGACGCATCGTTGAAAAGATGACGGCTATATTGAAGTACAGGTGGTACGATTACAATGCGCGTACCCCTGAGGAACCAGAGCTGCTGAAAATCAAGAAATTCTTAGACACAGAAGCCGATTTGTGTGGGGCATTCGCGGTTGTCGAGACGATCAAAAGAAGGCCGACGACCTCCCGACAACCGGTCCACGCAACATACGAAGAAGAGGAGCAGGTTGTCGCAACAACGACAGAAGCTCAAAGACGACACTGTCTCAACTGCAATGGCGATCATTGGATCACCGAGTGCAAGAGGTTCAGAGAGGCAAGCGTCGAGGAAAGATGGCAACTCGCCAAAAAGAAAGAACTGTGCTTCAAGTGCCTACGACAGCGGCACACCAGGATGAACTGCAGGGGACAAGCCTGCAAAAGATGCAAACGTCCGCATCATGTGATGTTGCACGCCGAGCGCGAAGAGAAAAAGGAGCAAGCAGAGCCATCCGCGGTCACGGAAGATGTGGTCACGAAGCCCGTGTTCACGGTGACAAGCGGATCCAGGGCGTACCTGAAGATGGTGCCAGTCGACATTTTCGGCCCCAAGGGTTCAGTTCGCATTTTGGCACTACTGGACGAAGGGTCAACCGTCACTTTGCTGGACGCTAATGTGGCCATTCGCATCGGAGCCACCGGGAAGGCCGAAACGCTCATTCTGGAGACCGTCGGTGGAAAAGTCGTCGAGAAGAAGGATTCTCAAAGGATGGACTTGAGAATCAAAGGCGCGCATCGACAGGACAGGCGTCAACTCAGGAACGTGCGAACAGTGGAATCACTTCTGTTGTCACCACAGTGCATTCGTCGAGACGTCATCGAGAAGTGCAAGCACCTAAAGGGAAAGGTGAAAGAGCTTCTGTACGACCGGGAAAGACCATCGCTGCTCATAGGTCAGGACAATTGGGACTTAATAGTCTCGAGAAAAATAGTGAAGGGCAAACAGAGCGAACCTGTTGCTTCACTCACCAGCCTCGGATGGGTGCTACACGGCCGCAGTGACGAAGGAGTCGCTTCGGTACACACCGTCAATTATTGTCTGCCCGCGGACAACAGTTTGGAAGACGTGGTGAGAAAGCATTTCGAGCTTGAATCCATCGGGATACAACAACGGCGGCCAAGTAATGACGTCGACGAGAGGGCCCAGACGCTATTGAGCCAAACTACGGCACAAAGGATCGACGGAAGATACGAAACGGGGCTGTTATGGAAAACGGACAACGAGACCTTGCCGTATAATTATGCTCAAGCGCTCAACCGACTGACGGGAGTTGAGAAGAAGCTCGACAGAAATAAGGAACAAGGGAGAGAATACGCAAGGCAACTCCAACACTTGGTGGACCATGGCTACGCCGAAGAAGCTCCAACCTCGTGCACCCCGGGCCGTACGTTTTACATTCCTCATTTCGCAGTAGTGCATCCCGCGAAAGGGAAAATGAGGATTGTGTTCGACGCTGCCGCCAAGTTTCAAGGCAAGAGCTTGAACGACGCACTGCTTCCAGGACCTGATCTACTCCAGCCTCTTTTTGGAGTATTGCTACGCTTTCGCCAAGGGCCCATAGCAGTGGCAGCAGACATTAAAGAAATGTTCCTGCAAATAAAGATAAGGAAGGAAGATCGAGATTTCCTACGATACTTGTGGAGAGGTGAAGACAGGAAAGCGAAACCCCGAGAGTATAGAATGACGTCATTAATCTTCGGGGCCGCATCATCTCCCGCTACAGCAATCTTTGTGAAAAATCTGAATGCTGAGAAACACAAAGAAAAATATCCCGAGGCAACGGAAGCCATCGTCCGGAACCATTATATGGACGATTACCTTCAAAGCTTTTGGGATCCAGAAGAAGCTCGAAAGGTGACGAACCAAGTGCAACAGATCCATCGAAGTGCAGGATTCGAACTACGCCAGTGGGCCAGCAATCGTCCGGAAATATTGCAGGATGTTGCAGAAGCCAAGGATTCGCCGGACGAGACTACGCTGGTCAGTCAGGAAGAAAGAACGCTCGGGCTCAGATGGAGCACAACAGAGGACGCGCTGGCTTTCGACGTGCGATTGCGAAATACGCCCGCCGAGATCATTTCGGGATCCCGGACACCGACCAAAAGAGAGGTCACCAGCGCGGTGATGTCAACATTCGACCCACTGGGACTTATCGCCCCGGTATTAATACAGGGAAAGAAGTTGATCCAGAATATATGGCGAGCAGGAACTGATTGGGACGACGAAGTTAAACCGGAACATGGGGAGGAATGGCACGACTACGTGAAGAAGGTCGAATCTCTCAGCGAATTACGAGTGGCAAGATGCCTAGCTCCGCAACATCGAGTAGGGGAACTCCATGTTTTCGTGGACGCCAGCGAAACGGCGTACGCGGCGGCATGCTACTGGCGATCAGAGACATCTACTGGAGAGATTAAAGTGGCGTTAATAGCGGGAAAGGCCCGGGTTACGCCAGTGAAGAAAACTTCGATCCCGCGCTTGGAATTGCAAGCGGCCTTGCTAGGCGGGAGACTCGCCGCCACCATAACGTGTGAAACGGACCTGGACATCAAGAGAAAGGTTTTCTGGTCAGACTCCAGCACAGTCCTGCAATGGATAAAATCCGACCCACGCAGGTTCAAAGCGTTCGTCGCTCACCGCCTCGCCGAGCTAGAGGAGCTTTCACGCCCTGAAGATTGGAGATGGGTGCCAACTAAGAAGAACCCGGCTGATGACGCCACCCGAGAAACAAAGGATTTCGGGAGCGAGAGCCGATGGTTCGTCGGGCCGGAATTCTTACGTCGACCCGAGGAAGAGTGGCCGAAGAACCGTTTTGAGGTAACCGCCACAGATGAAGAAACAAGAGAAAGGGTCACCGCAACGATTGAAGAAGATGCTCAGGGAACACCAGACCCGCACAGATTCTGTTCATGGCTGCGTCTACTCCGCTCAACAGCGAGAGTGTTCATGTTTTTGGATCTCTGCAGGAAAAGGAGAATCGAAGGTGTCAAAGACACCAAGAATTGGCTGCCTATCGACGCTGAATACTTAGAAAGAGCTAAGTTGGCTCTCTTACGAGCGAGTCAAAGAGAAACGTTTAGCGATGACATCAATCGCATCGAAAAGAAGGCACCTCTGCGATCGGGAAGCAGGTTAAAACGGCTGGACATTGCCATTGACGACAAAGGAATCTTGCGGCTGAATAGCAGAATACGGAAGATAGGCGACAGTGATCTGCAAACGAGACCGGTCATTTTGGATGGCAAGAGCACGATAGCTCGCCTCCTGATACGCCGGTATCACGAGAAGTTCCACCACGGAAATCATGCCACGGTGATGAATGAGATGAGACAACGGTACTGGATCATCTCACTGCGGAACTCCGTGAAGAAAGTGGTGCACCTTTGCCAGTGGTGCAAGATAAAAAGAACCAAGCCCCAGGGACTGCCACTAGGAGATTTGCCACCAGAAAGAATGTCACATTCAACACATCCCTTCACCTGCACAGCGGTGGACTATTTTGGACCAATGGTGGTCAGGATCGGTCGAAGAAACGAGAAAAGATGGGGAGCTCTCTTCACGTGCCTAACGACGCGGGCCATACACCTAGAACTAGCCTCATCATTAAGCACTAGTTCCATGATAATGGCCCTCAGAAGGATGTCAGCTAGAAGAGGAACGCCCAGAACTATCTACAGCGACAATGGAACGAATTTCATTGGCGCTGATCGAGAGCTACGAGAAGAAGCGGCCAAAATGAGGGCAGAAGACATAATAGAAGCTGCTCGAGGCCAAGGAATCGTCTGGAAATTCATTCCTCCAGGAGCTCCACACATGGGAGGGGCCTGGGAGCGAATGATCCGCTCTGTGAAAACGGCATTAGCGACGGTTTTACGCGAAAGGAATCCACCGGAGGAAGTCCTTTATACCCTCATGACGGAAGTGGAACACACCGTCAACTCGCGTCCACTAACGCATTTGGACATCGACCCAGAGATGGAAGAAAGTTTGACGCCCAACCACTTTTTAATTGGGCGATCATGCGGCGCAGCACTTTGTGGTGAGCTGGACGACGCCGCCTTGATCGGGAAAATGAATTGGAAGGCAACGCAACGGTTGGCAGATCATTTTTGGAAGCGATGGTTGCGAGAATACTTACCAACTCTCATGCCAAGAAAACCCGGCAAGCAGGAAGAAAACGTAAAAAGAGGGGATATTGTCATTATCATGGACTCTTCATTGCCCCGGAACACCTGGCCTCGAGGAGAAGTAGTGAAACCATACGTGGGACCAGATGGACGGACGAGGATAGCAGACGTGCGGACCAAAGGAGGAATATTACGAAGACCGACATCTCGCCTCGTCGTCATCGTGCCAGCGCCAGCGACGACGTCCTTCGCCGAAGTTGGAGCGCCTGAAGGAGCAGGCACTAGGGGGGAGACTGTTGCGGACATCATCGAAGCGCCGGCAGACGCCGAGTGAGCCAGCCTTCGAGCGTGTGAAGCTACGCCACAGATTGTTAGTTGTAAGTGGGCGTCACCGGGTGCGATGTAAAATAACGAGTTGTGATTGGTCGGCGGGAGGCCCAGGGAGCGCCGCTCTCTGATTGGCCGACCGCTAGACGGTACAGTCTCGCACCCGGTGAGCGCTCACATATTGCGAGCCCCTCATAAGATGGGGCAAAATGTAATTAGTTCGTAGTCCGTCGGAGATCATTGTGATAACAACATTCAATAAATACAGTCCACTATTAATCAGCAAGTTTTGGCTTTTCATTGGTTACCCGCCAGCGACACTTGAGGAGTGGTGGAATAAGTCCGCTACACACCCCTTCAAGCAGATTTGATCGGCGTCTAATTCACTTATTTTTATTCCAATTCAAAAATTATTTTGATAATAGCATTTAGGTAATGAAACTTATTGATTAGAATAATAAAAATCGGCTACCCTATTCTGATACCTTTAAAACAGTGACAAGGATTGGCATTAAAATAATAGCAAAATTTACGATAGACAGTAAAACAGTCGTAACACGCAGTAAGAGAGCATCAAAATGTGTTAAAGATAATGCTTTCATCTATTTAATGCTTCAAAGATGTTTTCCTTCAAATGATACTAGACGTTGTATAAAAGTTAATTCTTAAAGCGTTTTAAGTACATGTGGATAATATTTTATAATAATTTCAAATGGTTCTGTTTTTATTCCGGCACGGTAAAGTGACCACTGCACCTGTTGGTAAGCGCAGTGCTGTCCAAAGTAGCGAAAGACAACCTTTCCCTCGCTACTCAACACAATTATGCCTGCTGTGTAGCTTTTTCACACTACGGTTAAACAACCCAGGATCATAGGAAGGTGAGAACACGGTAGCTGGCAAACTGTTCCACAGCTTGATGGTGCGGCAAAAATACGAATTTGTGAACCTCTTGGTTCGGGCCGGGGTAGGTAAACTTTTTGAAACATGTAATTTGTAAAGAAATTGTATCATATAATATGTCATTTAGCAACAAGATACACATCCGCCTTAGGGTGTTACCAGACCCATCGATCGAAGTTGATCGACTGGTCTGGTAGCTTTAATTAATCGACGGATACGGTTCGACTAACCAATCAATCGATTGCCGGTCGATGGCATCAGTCGACGTTGATCGATTAACCCTGGCTATAATCTATCAGTTTCTTTCTATCAATCCATTCTACCATCGATCGTTCGTCGATTGACAATCGATCGATTGGTCTGGTAGAAACTATCGATCGACGTCGACTAATCCATTTTACCATCGATCGTTGCCGTCGATCGACGATCGATCGATTGGTCTGGTAACACCCTTACAGGACTCTGCAGGCCAAGTTGATACACAATAAACAGAACATATTTACGAGCCTTTTATAGTTAGGTAGCCATTTTTAAATAAAGAACTCCTCAAGAATAAACAGCCAAGTATCATTAACTGGACGATTACTCAAAAATTGAACAAAATGCAACTGGGAAGCTCTCAGGCAAGCTACAACAGCGAGAGCATAAATTGTGCCGTTATCGCTTTCCGGGCCACTTGACTCCGTGCCTCGTCACACGTACAATTGCCCGGTGGCTTTATTTGCCCTGTATGAGCCGAATTTGCTGTTTTCTATGACATGGGTTTGTTAGGAAATTATCAATGTTTTGAAGAGCAGGGCACATATACACAGGGAACATATTACATATGTTTTATTGTCTTAATTAATAAATGGAATTATTTTGAAACCTGTTATCAAAAGAATTATATGAGTAATAAATAAAACCGCTATAAAGTAATAAACACAACAGTAACACATATAATCCTGAACCCACATTACTAGGTTAAACCTTCTTGCTTTCATGGTGTAGTGTGTAGAAGCTACACAGCAGGCCGGCATAATTGTGTTGAGTAGCGGGAGATAGATTGTATCTAGCTACTCGATACTCTAATTGGACGGCACTGTGCTTACCATCAGATGCAGTGTGGTCACTTTGCCGTGGATAAAAAAATTGTATAATCCGGGAATCGAGCCCGCACTGACACAAATGTATGTGTTCAAAATTATTTTAGATAGGAGCATATATGAGTACGTAGTCGGAACATCTCACCGTCTCCCTCGCACGACTGCGCGGTAATACTCATTCCGAGCGGTGACGTCATGAATCATATCGTGCATCCTTTTTTGTCATTTGAAGAATTTGTCGGAAAGTAGCCGGGAGGCAAAAGTTTGTGTGATAGGCAAATGTTTGTTTCGGATCTGAGTGTTGTGGGACTGTAGTCTCTCGTAGTTCTTGACACCCACGGTACAGGTTTGGCCTAATGTGGGATCAGGGTTATGTGTGACTATTGGTGATTATTATTACTTATCAGAGTTCAAGCGCTGCTTGAGTCGCTTTCTGCAATACTGACCATAATCTTATTACTGGACGATAAGTACAATGATCTGCAGTATTCTGAATTAAAAATTCTGAGTAGTTTAGCTAGTTGACAGGTATATCAAAAGGTAAGTGACCTCGCCATTCAGTTGTAAATTAATGAATGACTAATTTAACCTTTTTTTTTATTGTGGCACGGCAAACTGACCACACTGCACCTGATGGTAAGAGCAGTGCCGTCCAGTTATAGTATCAAGTAGCGAGTGATAATCTATCCCTCGCTACTCAATACAATCATGCCGGCCAGCTGTACAGCTTCTTCACACTACGCCTAAAGGACCCAGGATCATAGGAAGGAGGGAACACGGTAGCTGGCAAACTGTTCCACAGCTTGATGGTGTGGCAAAAATACGAGTTTGCGAACCTCTTAGTTCGGGCCGGGGTAGTAGACACCACAAAGCTGTGGCTTCACAATCCAGTACGCGTGGTTCTGGTATGGAAGGGAGAGGATGGGATAAGATCAAACAATAACCTTCATAATAGTTGCTTAATAAATCGAAGTATTTTCTGAAATTGTATTTTAGTAATTACTCTCTATCTTGAAAACAATCGGCAATTGAAACGTATTAAAATTGATCGCGATGAAGTTATTAATTGAGTTAAAATTTACATAAAACCGAGTATACACTATGCAATATTTAACGGCCAATATGATTTATATATATAACCGAGTAGGATGACGCAAAATTTAGTACATCATTTTCTGTGCTTTAATATTATAAGAATACCAGCCCTGTGAATGTCCCACTGCTTGGCAAGGGGTTTACTAAAGAGAGGGGTTAGGCTTTAGACCACCTGGCTGGCTGGCGCTAAATGGTGTTGGTACTATTACCATAGCTTTGAACTTCTTATGAGAATTCTCAGGTATGCAGGTTTCCTCACGATGTTTTGCACCGTTTCAGAGATATTCAACATGTGCAATAGAAACTTCACGTATTGACTACTAGCTGTTAAAAATATTTAATGTACAGACAAAGTGCCTCTTCAGCTTTATTATATTTTTTTATAGTTTATTATAGATGACGTTGCCTCAAATATTGAGCAACATGGTAAGCTTCATTGTTTGTGAACACTTAACTTTACACTGTTGATAATTTCTTATTAATTGTTAGTGCTTAGATGAAAGTTAATTGTATTGAATTGAAATGGTCTAATTGGCAGTCACTAGAAGCTCTTTATTTAGATACAATGAGAAGACTTACAACTTTTAAGGTCACAGCACATTAGAGCCACCCGGCATCCGACCCGCATCACCTCGCCTCGTGGATGCCGGGTGGTTCTAATGAGCTGTGACCTTTATTCTCAAGATTTAATGGAGATCAGCCTAAATCAGGGGCGTAGCTGCCGTCATATCTGGCGTATCAATTATACGGGGTCCCCGGGCTACAGAGGCCTCGAATGCCTTTACAAAACATTCATTTGGGCTCCCCAAAAATTTTAAACACGGTACGTCTAAGTTCAGCTACACCACTGGTCTGAATCCTTTCTTAGTAGCAGAGGCTCGTGCCCGACAGTGAGATATGTGATAAAGTGAAGATTATTATAACACTACGAAGTCTGCCGTTACTTAACATCTAGAATAAGGCTCCAAACATTATCTTAGATTTTGATATAAAGCTAATTTTACGGATTTTATCGCGGATATTTTTTGCAAACCCGACGTTACAAAATTAACAGACTTTAAAAATAAGCCGCGATAAAATCCGTAAAATTTGTTTTATTTGAACGTGTAACGTCTATATTTTGCTTATGTAGCCTCAATTATATAATTTTTTTTATCAGGTATCAGTATTTCTGTTGGTATTGTGTCTCTTTATGTGCTGAAAAAATGTTTTTCTTACTTTCTTAATATTCGCGAAAACATAAGAAACCGTTATCGTTGATTTGACAAACCACAGATTCTTGCTATTATATATTGCTTATTACATACCTAACATTGCCAATGAGATATTGACAGTTACTTAAAAGAATTTTAAGCCATAAATTCTTATTCCATAGCTCGGCATTACTAATTTAAATCTTGTATTTAATTTACTTAAAAACTCGTAATTAATTTATTTATGCTGTTTTGTTTTTCTAGCACGTTACAGTTCCGAACCACAGGCAAGAGAGAGAGAAGGTGCGCGAGCGAGACAGCTAGTTTGGGGATACCACACTTGCCAAAGAACACCTATTCTTAACTAGGATGTTTCGCGAGGCTATTAAATAAAAATAAAACAAACTTCCATAGAGAAGATGGTTGGAAGCTAGCACAAGCCAGAGACCCAATTATACATTTATTAAATTAGAACACCAACCAAAATACCAACTGTCAGACCTCAGGTCACTGTGAGTTCCTTTTACGTAAGTAGGCAGCGGTTTTGCTGTGCCCTGGCATTGCAGAAGTCTATGGGCGGCGGTGACTACTTACCATCAGGTGGCCCGTCTGCTGGTCTGCCTATCGAGGCACTAAAAAAAACGTAGATCTTACTACACAAAATAAAATATAAAATCACCGGCATTGAGGGTACAAATGTTACACTATAATTTCGTGACGACATCCAACTCAGTCCTGTGACCATGAAGGCTGTAAGGCTTACGAAACTTTGAGTTAAAAAGTAAATAAACCGCAATAAAGTTTTATTTCAATGTAATATTATAATTTACATACATATACATGTAATCCCGAAGGGGTAGGCAGAGGCGTATCCAGTCCACCGACTTTTCGCCGTTTTTCGGTCCCATAATGTGATGGGGGCGAGCCTATCGCCATACCGGGCACAGATTCTAGACTCTGCGAATACTGAGAATTTCTAGATAGAAAAAAACCAATATCACTTTTCCCGACTCGGGGATCGAACCCGAGACCTCAGCACAGCAGTCATAACGCATGTGCAATGACAACTGTGCCACCGAGACAGACTTATAATTTAATTTTAAATAATCGATACATAAAGTTCAGGCAATTATCAATTCTTCATACCACTTATCGACGAAGCGAACTGTTTTTACGGTCTGATAGAAAACTAATGGCTTTTCCACTACGTGTGGAAAATACAAGAGAGGCGGCTTTGAGTGGATGCCGGACGATCTAATTTGGGAGGCGTGTGCTAAATATGTACAGTCGAGATGACAATGCTCTAAGATATCAAAATAAAACTAATTCTACCGATTTTATCGCGGTTTATTTAACTTTTTTTAACAGCCTTCAAAAAAAGGAGGAGGTTCTCAAATCGTCGGATTTTTTTATGTATGGTCCCCGATTACTCGAAGACGCCTGGACCGATTCGAGAAATTCTTTTTTGTTTAAAATGGTATGCTTGTCAGGTGGTCCCATTGGCACCAAGTTAGGATCTGATGATGGGATCTCAGAAAAATCGAGGACAACCCTCAAATTTTATATAGACGCATAATTCGATTTTTTATTGTAGTCGGTGTACTTTTATGAATTAAAAAACTTTTTAGTCCCAACGTGTCCGCTTCTTAACCAGCTTGCTCAGATGCGGGCTTCGATAAAATTTTGAAACAGTTTTTATCGTGTTTTAATCATTTAATGTCTATATTCTACCGACGTATAATGCCAGTTAATTATTCTCGAATTGTTTTTTTTATTTCGAAATAGGCTTGCGTTTGACCATTATCTCGCCTTATCTCAAGAAGAGATATTAGTTATCTGGTCACAAACATTTCATGATTGTCTGACCCTCCCCCGTCCTTGTCACAGCTGGTCACATTTGTGAGACTCCCTAATGAGACGTCATATATTAGATAATAATAAAGATATAGATAGAGCTGATGATTTATTTATTTTATCTCTATAACAATGGAGCCTTCGACTGTACGTAATTATATATCACGTAGTACCAATAGGTGCGTGAAGTCGGTAGGGTAGATGAAGGATTATCGGTCTCATTATAAAACCCTCCACGCTGCTTCAATTATCTTTGTTATTGAAAAAACGACCTTAGGTTATTTCTTGTAAACTATTATTAGGAATATACCTGAGTTAGAGATAAATTAGTTGTTAAGTATTTTGTAAATATGTGTGGGTAGATTGTGAGGGTAGGACTTATTTATTAGACATGTCGAGGGTATTTCATAAAAATCCGTGGGTAGATTGGAGATAATTACCAACTGAGTGGGGTGAAGAGTTGCTATAAAATACGGCTCTCGAGCGCTCCAGACTACAATCCGTTCTGGGACTGTCTACTGTACGGACGTATGGTGAGCATCAGCTCCCATCGTCGTATACCACTATTAGTCTGGTTCTTGGTTCAGCATAGAGCGTTATGCTGTCCGTGCGCACTTGTGACTAATTGGTATTTGGTACATCTTGACATGGAATTGTTAACGATGGGCACTGAGGTGCGAAACTGTGATCATTAAATTGTTTCATCAATAATCGTCGTTTATGTACCGTTTAAGGTATCCACCTTAAATAGCACTTTGAATTGTTAACCGACTTCAAACAAGAAGGAGGTTAATAATTCGTCAGAATCTTTTTTTTTATGTATGTTACCCGATTACTCGAAGACGGCTGGACCGATTCGAGAAATTCTATCTTTGTTTAAAAGGGTACACTTCCCAGGTGATCCCATTGGCACCAAGTCAGGATCTGATGATGGGATCTCCGAAAAATCAAGGGCAACCCTCAAATTTTATAGTGACGCGTAATTTGTTTCTTATTGAAGTCGGTGTACTTTTTATGAATAAAAAACTTTTACTTATTTCTTATACCTGTTTTATAAACTATACTAGCTGTTGCTCGCGGCTCCGCCTTCGTGAAGGTTATATTCGGGAGCAGAAGTATACAATCCAAGGTCTTTTCTTCTGCACTGAGGCACCTGTAGCGATTGTCCAGCCTCTCAGGTGTTGTGCCTGAATATTGAGATTGCATCTAAAGAATACCCCATAAGTTTAACCTTACTTTGCCCCTTTTAGGGATGCTATTTCAAAAACGTTGAAACACGTATTTCTTTATTTTCTACCAAAAGCCTAAATATGAATTTACAGATCCCTAAGTCGAGGAATTATGGATTTCCCATACAAATTTTGAACTCCTATTTGACCCCTTTCAAGGTTGTTTCTTGATAAATAATATAGCCTATGTCCTTTTCCAGGATATAATCTATTTCCTTACCAAATTTCATTACAATCCGTTTAGCCGTTTAGTCGTGAAGAGGTAACAAACAAACAAAAAAAACAAACAAACAGAGTTACTTTCGCATTTATAGTATTAGTATGGATCTAGTGTGACTAAGAAAATAACTGAATTACAGACTCAGTGGGGGACTCAGTTTATTTCAATAAAAGAGAGCGCCTCAGCGTTCCGGAGCGCAGTTCATTCTTAGTTCATTCAGAGTGCAATCAGTTCGGTTCACGACATACACCGTGGGTAGTTCCGATTTGTATCAAGTTGCAGTTTAACTTATGGGATCATACTGTTTATACATAATATAATAATAATAGTAGCACTGTATTAGACATTATCACACTGCTCGGCACGGGCTGGACACACGGCATAGGATGGACATGATACCGCTCTAAATAATCTCAAGTATGTACAAAAAATAGCAGCGATAGCCTAGTTGGTTGCGGTACGGACTGTCAAGACGAAAGTCGTATGTCCGAAACCCAAATGGCATACACCTTTCCTAAAGTGACGTGTGTATTAAATGTTAATTATCGCAATTTTAATTAAATCGGAACCCAAAAGACCAACTGCCAGACCTCATGACACTGTGAGCTCTTTCTGCGTAGATCGGACTACATCAAAATAAAAATGTAATATCAACTACATTGAGGGTAGAAACATTGCACTACACTTTCGAGATGACATACAACTCAGTCTCCCCCGTGACCATGAAGGCTGTAAAGTCTTCGAAACGTCGGGTTAAAAAAGTAAAATAAACCGCGATATAATCCGTAAACTTCGTTTTATTTCAATGTCTAATATTCGCGTAAATATAAGAAACCAGTATTTAAACAATTCTTCGGATTGGTATTGATTTCTCCTATTATAATAAATTGTTTTTATTTGCTCCCACATACAAATTGGTTTGTTAGTAACAAGTAATATAGGTACGGTAGTATTAGAGTAAGTACATGTTTTGTTTGTGGGAGTCAGGAGCCCAAACTAGGTTTCCCTGTGCTAAGGGTCTCCTGGCTCCCCCTCTTGGATTTACAGTTGATAAGCGTACATATAATTGGTAATATTGCAAAAATTGGTAACCTAAAATATAAATAGGAACTTGTTATAAATAATAGCCATGCAAAGAAAAGAATAACAAGATGAGTAAGTATGCTTGTGTTGGGTGTAATTGCATGTGTTTATGTGTACACTTGTAGGTATATATATGTGTGAATGAGAGTGTTTATGAATGCCAGTGTATATGTGTGGGCGTGTGTGTGTTTATTTTTTCGTGTGTATGTGAATGAATATATGTGTGAGTGAATGAGTGCGGAGTGTATCCTACTAGTATGGTTGTAGCAATTTTTCTGTGTCATCGTAATTCATATCTAAAAGGCAGTCTGTTACTTTTTTTTTACATTCGAAAGTTGTTATTTTAGCGATAGCCAGCTGTTTATTTATTTTATTGTATAGTTTAGCAGATCTAGAATCATAAAACTTTTGTGCGAAAGACGTTTTAACGCATAAGGTGTTGCATACCCTATGTGACCTTCTGGAATCACTATTAAATGTTGATGTGTTAGAGATTAATAAACGTTTATGTTTTCCTAATATAGTAAATAGTATGTATAGTTGTCTAACCGTTAATACTTTTGCTTCCTTATACAGGTTTACTGTGGGAAATAGCCGGGATTTTGATAGGGCGACCTTCAGAATCATTCTTTGCGCTCTTTCAATCTCTAGCATGCATGATTTACCTGAGCCACCCCATACTGAGATACCGTATGATAAAACTGATTGACATAGGGATATGTAAATCGTTCTAATCAGGGTCCAATCGGCAATGTGTCTCAGGTTCTTAAATATATAGGTTAACTTCCTTACTTTTTGAGTAAAATTTTTTATGTGTTCTTTAAAATTAAGATTTTGGTCTATTGTTATACCTAAGTATTTAATAGCCCGAGCTTTAATTATGGCGGGACAGGTACAACTTTTATCTAGCCTTTTGCAGGAGTGGGCATATAATTTATGATGCATTGTATTATTAAGTGTGTTTCGGATTGAAAATGTAATGTAATGTGTTTTGTCAACATTTAGAGTTAAGAAATTTGCGGCCATCCAATCAGAGACAGTGTTGAATCCACTTTGAGCATTACTAAAGACCTCTTCCCAATCATCACCGTAAAAAGTAAGCGTAGTGTCGTCAGCGTATGAAATTATTTTGCAGTTTTTTAAATTTAAATTACATAGGTCATTTATGTAACAAAGAAATAGTGTGGGGCCTAAAACACTGCCTTGAGGGACGCCGAAACTGATAAGATTTTCTTCACTAGTGAAAGTGTCTATTTTAACTAGCTGATAGCGATTTTCTAAATAATTTATAAAAAGCTGAAGCTGTGTACCTCGAATGCCTATTTTTTCCAGTTTTTCAATCAGCTTAGTGGGGGAGACGGTATCAAATGCCTTTTTCAAATCAATGAATATGGTAAGACATTTTTGTCTACCATCTATTTTATGCACCAAAAAATTAGTTAAAGCGTGCACCGCATCATTTGTTGATCTGCCCTTCCTAAAGCCGTATTGAACTGCAGAGATGATTTTTTTATTTTCAATGTATTTTACTAGCTGATTGTTTATGACCTTCTCGAGCAGCTTAGAGAGAGATGTTAATATTGAAATGGGACGATAGTTAGAGACATTGCCACTGTCTCCAGATTTGAAAATAGGTATAACAATAGATTTTTTCAGTGATGCAGGAAATACGCCTTCTGATAAACACCTATTGAAGATATACGTGAGTGGTGAGATTATAACGTCTTTTATACACTTGAGTACTTTGGGGGATATCCCGTCATGTCCAGGGCCACAGTCTGAGTTGAGACCTGAGATGAGTCTTTGTAGTTCGTCTTCATACGTACCTAGGAGAACAAATGAATCAACATTTGGCGATGATTGATTCAAATTTGATATTTGAGGTAGGCTTGGTGCTATTTTATTTGCCAGTTCAGACCCAACATTTGCAAAGAAAGTGTTTATAGAGTTTATTGATTCCAATTTTTTATTAATTATAAGGGCAAAGAACTGCTGATAAGTAGTGACTACTGCCAGAACACTGCCAACTAATGGTAAGTATTCACCGCTGCCCATAGACTTCTGCAATGCCAGGGCACAGCAAAACCGCTGCCTACCGTTAATTTTTACGAGACTCTGTAATTTTATTATTGTTTAAGACAAACAGTAGTAATTACATTAAATCAATTAAACCTTACAAATCACTAACAATATTTTAAATGCATTACTTTTAGTTGCCATGGCATGCAATAATAAAACTATTTAAAATCTAGTGAACTTAGATTTCATAGCTATAATACGTTGCCACGCGAAAAATGAGACACACTAAAAATCTAACATACTATTTTTCCAGAACAACGTTACTATAAATAGAATATTTAAAAACACATGAATTTTAAAGGATCGTATAAATTCGAACACATGCAAACTTTCGCTTTACTAAACTAAAAACTCGATCCAATATTTACATTTCATCCGGTGATTATGCAAATATGACTTGCAGGAGCTAGTTATCTTATTTGCATCCAGCTAGACGTAGGCGACCATCTATATAAATGTAATTCTAGCCCTGTATTACACTAGAAGAATGTAGGTTCGAAGACAATACAAATGGCATACATAACTTTTCTAAAGTTACGTCTGTATTCATTGTTAATTATCGCTTGCTTTAATGACAAAGGAAAATATCGTTAGAAACCTCTGACCTTTCTAAACTTACGTGTGTATTCATTTTTAATTATCGCTTGCTTTAGTGGTGTAGGAAAACATCGTGAAACAACCTATGACTTTTCCAAAGTTAATAATAATTGTAAATAATTAGAATGGTTAAATATTTTAATATAGTTTAAAGAAATACGTAACATAGTATTGATAACTATGTTCATCCTCTATAGGAATAAATGACACGTCACTTCTTTTCACCCCTTAGAGTTTCGCCCCCAACTCGCAAAGACATTATAAATCTGCACTCACCATCAAGTACACATGTTCAGTAATGGGTTTATAAAATATGTTACGACCTAGCACTGATATAAATCAACTGTTCTTAAAATCCGAAGATTTATTTCGTACTAGAAGCTGTGGAGTGGTGGGATTACGGATAATATCCAAGGTGTTTTGGGGCGTAAAAATAAGAGTGATAAGAATATAACTTTCTCTAATGCTTTCGCGCCTTTAATCCCCGAAGGGGTAGGCAGAGGTGTTAGTTCATCCACATTTCGATTATAAACTTCCCATTATGTGATAGGGGACGAGCCTATCGCAATACCAGACAAATTCCAAACTCTGGGCTGATACAGAATATTTCGAGATTGAAAAACTCAATATTATACACACACTTGCGTATGCCACTATGGTGGGTTTTACCCCCTTTGTACGGCGTTCGCTATCCGGGCCGATATGAATATATGAATATTCTACCACCAGCAAATCTTGCATATCGTCAAAGCAAGCAATAATAATTAACTATAACATATAACTTCATAAAGTCAGAAGTGCATGCCATTATAGCTAGTTCCGTACCCCTCAGAACTAGACAATCAGCTGGATAAATATCAACTTATCTTAGTAAGCAATCTAAATGGATAGTGGATCGCACGATATGAGATTGTTCTTCAAGTACAATGATTTAATTAAACTAGTTGTTTTATTCATAATTTCTATGAATACAATATTATTTTAATACAACTTTGTAATTTGCTGGCACGATTGTGTCGAGTAGTGAGGGATAGATTGTCTATCGGTATGTGATAATCTCACTGGAAGACACTGTGCTTACAGGTTCAGTGTGGTCAATTTGACAGCCTCCGTGGCACAGCGGGCTAGTAGCTGTGAAACGAGAGGCCGTGGGTTCGATTCCCGCACCGAGACAAATATTTGTGGAGTGTATTTAAGGTTGAAAAAATATATTTTGTTCCAGTAGCGGGCGATAGCCTAGTTGGTAACGGTACGGACTGTAAAATTGTTTAATTAAATTAAATGTTGTCAAGTAATTAATGCCATAAATATATAATACAAATAATAATACAAGCCCTGTACCAAACATTGTCCCACTGCTGGGCACGGCCCTCCTCTAATAATGAGAGGGGTTAGGCCGTAGTCCACCACGCTGGCCTAATGCGGGTCAGCAGACTTCTCATACCTTCGAAAAATTCTCAGATATGCAGGTTTCCACACGATGTTTTCCTTCACCGTTAAAGCATGCGATAATTAACATTTTAATACACACATAACTTTAGAAAAGTTAGAGGTGTATGCCACTTGGGTTTGGAACCTACGACTTTCGTCTTGACAGTAATGCCATAATCCCCTCTATTGTTGGTTGGATATTTGAGTGACAGAAATAATTAAAATAGCAAAAGTGAGGTTTAGTACAAAAAAATCATAACTCAAAAACTAAACATTTCCTAGACTAGGTGGGATAGTAACTATCTCCCCCCCGCTACCCTTCCCCCTCCACCTCCAACGTGTTACCCAAAATTTCGCTATCACATCATGGGATAGAAATAAACTCGGCCACTTGTTGCATCCCTGCCTATCAGGGTTATTTGACTACAAACTGTGAACTAAAACGATGTAAAAACACATAACAAGTAAAAACAGACCCACAAGTTGGGTCCGTTTAATTTGTTAAGCTAATTACGGACAAAATATTTTACCCTAACTAAGTTAGGGATGATTCGTTGAGTTTCTTTACATCACACCCTTTTCCAAGATAAGAAGAAAAGATAATACAAATTATGTTTACAATTTACTTATTTTAGAAAACAATTACACTATTTAGCTTAACCACTCACGTCCCAATATATATATAGGAATATACTATATAAAAACTAACGGGCCTGGCAGACGTGCGTCGTCCTGTCTGGAAAAGCAGCGCCAACTACTGGGTCCAATTGTGTTTTCAAAACATCCAGGAACCCATTGAAATAAATTTTATCCAAATCAGTCCAGCCGTTTAGAAGGAGTTAGGTGACAAACACACGTACAGATACTTCTGTACTTATTATATTTTTTTTAGCGCTTGGATAGGCAGACGAGCAGACGGGCCACCTGATGGTAAGTAGTCACCGCCCATAGACTTCTGCAATGCCAGGGCACAGCAGAGCCCCTGCCTACCGTTGAATGACTATAAGACTAGCTGATCCGAAAAATTCGGACCAAGAGTGGTCAGTTACGTAATATAAAGTAGAAATAAGTAAATGTAATGTAATGGCGCTTCTAAAAATCTTCTATGTTCGTAATCCTAAATTAACAATACAACAAATTAGATTATTATACTGTCAACAGATGGCACTGATTTTTTATTTAATTTTTTATATATTTTTCGCCAATAGCGGCAAACATAAGATTTAAAATGGTGTTTGAATAGTTCAATTTCACAAAGAATTATGGAAGCTATGGCGTTGTGGCGTTGTGACAAAAAACACATTTTAGAATTAATATATAGAGATCGATGTGTACAGGTATATGTATGTTTCCCAATGGATTCCATAACGGCTATAGCGATTTTGATGATATTTTCAGACAATCTTTAGAAAGTTTGATAGAGATCAACAGATTTGTTTTTGGTAATTTTGTGACATATTTTCCTATGGTGTTTGTTTAAATTAATATTTAAACTCATTCAACGCGGACGAAGTTGCGGACAAAGCTAGCAATTTATAAAACCATGCTCAACATAAAGTATATTCTAAAATCAAAAGTTTCATGCAACCTCGCCATGTACTTGGATGTGTTTAAGCGAAATGAGTCAAGTTCTTAGTTGGCTAATTAATTCTTGCTCACGCTGTTATCTGCCGTCACGAGTTGCCTGTTGCGAGTAGGGATGCTAGTTCGAAATTTGAAATATCCTGGCTAAATGTACGGGAATTTTTATACTCGAATAATTTTTTCAGACTAATATTTACTTTACTTTTTTAACTCGACGTTTCGAAGGCTTTACAGTCTTCATGGTCACGCTGCAGACTGAGCTGTACATAAAGTTATAAAACCTTCGAAACGTCGGGTTAAAAAAGTAAAATAAACGGCGATATAATCCATAAAGTTCGTGTTATTTCAATGTATAATATTATCATAAATATAAGAAACCGCAATAATTATTAATTTAATATCATTAATTCCTATGAAAAAAAAGCAGCGATAGCCTAGTTGGTTGCGGTACGGACTGCCATGACGAAAGTCGTAGGTTCGAAACCCAAGTGGCATACACCGCTGACTTTTCTAAAGTTATGTGTGTATTAAAATGTTAATTATCGCTTGCTTTAACGGTGAAGGAAAACATCGTGAGGAAACCTGAGAATTTTTCGAAGGTATGTGAAGTCTACCAACCCGCATTAGGCCAGCGTGGTGGACTAAGGCCTAACCCCTCTCATTAGTAGAGGAGGCCCGTGCCCAGCAGTGGGACAATGTTTAATACAGGGCTAGTATTATTATATTATTATATAATTCCTATGAAATACACGTAGATTATTAAATAGTTTTTATTACAATTATTTATCAATAATTAGAATACATATAATTAATTAAAAATAAAAACGGAATACATAAAATGAATACTCATAAATAAATACACCCAATAGTCACATACATAGTCCTGCCCCAGACTAGGTCAAACCTGAATCGTGGGTATCAAGTACTACGAGCAGTGCGGGAACCGTTAGTCTGCTATTCGCCCGCTGCGCCATGGAGCCATGGAGCAATTTGCTGGTGGTAGGATATTCATATCCGCCCGGATAGCGACCACCGTACACAGGGTGAAAAACCCGCCATAGTGGCACACGCAAGTGTGTTGCGTTCCGGGATCAGCCAGTGTACATCCGGTTTTTTGGGGGTCTAGAGTTGGGGTACAATGTTGGCCATTTTGCGGCCTTCTAAGTACTCTGACAATAGACCCTCGACCGCTTCTTCACCTTCTTGCCCGTGGCGTAGTGTGAAGAAGCAGGCCGGCATGATTGTGTTGAGTAGCGGGGGATAGATCGTCTCTCGCTACTCGATACTCTAATTGGACCGTACTGCGCTTACCATCAGGTGAAGTGCGGTCACTTTGCCGTGCTAGGATAAAAAAAAAATGGAGACTGTCATGTTTTATTTAATTTAATTTGGACACTATTTCTGCTAGAGTAAATGCAACATTATTGTGAATTAGAAAATCAATTTTTGATTGTGTGATATTTTTTCTAGTAAGGCGAAAAAAAACAAAAGGTAGAACAAAAATGTCCGACATTTCCGGAAAAATCGGAGCGATTGGTACCCCTAATCGCGAGGCGTACGCTTAGCCAACGTTATGTCACTGTGAGGCAAGATTACAAAACTTTTTGTTTAATTGTAAGGACGAAATGAATGTAACTGTGAAATATTTCTGGACGTTATGAGATAAAGGGGGGGTTGCTTAATTTGTTATACAAAATTAATTTGTTTTACAAAAGTTATGGTATTCAAGTATTATATTTTTAAAAATTGTTATATATTCAATGACTGCCTCTGTCACAGTTTTAATTGCGTACATGGTACGTCTGTGCCGAGGTCTCGGGTTTTATTCTCGGCTGGAGTAAGTGACTATGGGTTTTTCTGTCACAAGATACTGAGTAGCAGTCCGAGGTCTAGAATTATGCCCGGCATTGCGATAGGCTCGCCCACTATCATGGGACGGCAATAAGCTCGGCGAAATGTGGATTTACTGGTTACACCTTTGCCTACACCTTCGGGGAGTACAGGCGTGATTGCGTACGTATATGAATATATTCAATGTTATTTTAAATTCTGAGTAGTCTGAGTAAGAGTTAAGAGTTTATGGCAGCTGGAGGTGCTCTGTGACGTCACGATTCCAGGACAATATAAAAAATACACATATTAAACATATACATACATATACACCCACTTTTCGCCAAATTTCGGTCCCATAATGTGATAGGGGGCGAGCCTATCGCCATACCGGGCACAGGTTCCAGACTCCGGGCTAATACTGAGAATTTCTAGATAGAAAAACCCATTATCACTTTACCCGACCCGGGGATCGAACCCGAGACCTCAGCAAAGCAGCAGTCGTAACGCATGCGCAATTACAACTGCGCCACCGAGGCAGTCTTAAAACACATATTAAAATCAATAACATAACATGTTGACGACGAGAAACGTTGTAAACAGAATCGAAAATAGCTGTATTTTTATTCTGGCACTACAAAGTATTTCCACTGCGTCTTAGTACAATAATCCATATATCTGTTACATCGTATTGTTTCAATATTCAATATTATATTCTATTTTTGTCCCGATGTTCCGAAAACTTTGCAGTCTTCCTGATCACGCATAGTTTTATTTCAATGTGTAATTCGCGTAAACAGAAACCAATATTGATAATTTCTTACTCTTGGCACTTTCTAGCATACACCATCCAAAGTAAAACAAACATTGACTAACAGTCTTTTATCGTGGGACACAGTGTATAATCATAGAAGAATATTTCTCTTACCGCAGTACTTGGACTCCGTAATGAACCATTAAAACATCCCTTGGTATAGATTTAATAAAATCCATTATGATAGCCTCAAAAAGTACACCTTCTTCAATTTAGAAGTGGTAGAGCCTCGCTGTAGACATATTTGTCTACAGCATGAATGAGCCGGCTCGACCGGGGTAGTACCACTGTCTCACAGAAAACCAACGTAAAGTTACAGTTTACTGTCGCGTTTCGTATGGTAAGTGAGATATCCGGAGGCCCAGATTCCTCCTTCCCTTCCCTAATCCCTATTCCTGACCTTTAAGGTGGTACGTACGTGGTGGTACGTGGTACGCATACATGATACTTTCAGTATTGTGGATGTTCATGGGCGGTGGAGATCACTTAACATCAGATGACCCACTGGCTCGTTTGTCGGCCTATGCTATAAAAAAACCATATGTCCCTATAAAATTTGAGATTTTGCTGAGATCTGAGATTTTTATAATATTCGTAAGATTTCTATTCTTACGACTACTTACTACTCTATAAATTGAAGAAACCGATGCATGGTTTGGAATGCGCCTCTTCGATAAATTAGAATTAGAAATTGAAAGCCTATCATACCTTTAATTTCCATATAAAACCTATAGGGAGCTTTTTGAACTTTAAGCTACCGACCTCTAAAATTTGAGGTCAAAATTAAGCTAGAAGGTAACAACAAACATCGCCGAAATTTGGGACTAAATATCACTAAGGCCGTAATTTGTTTACCTTTCAGGGCTTCATTAGTTTTCATTTAGTTTATTTAACGTCTAGAATCTTCTTTAGGTACAATGTTCATAAAAAATTGTGCAAACAAGTTAGACTCTAGATTTTGTGTTTTTTTTTGTACTTCTCCTGGCACGGCAAAGTGACCACACTGCACTTGCTGGTAAGGACAGAGTCATCTAGCGTAGAGCTAGGTAGAGTATAAAGTATCTAGAGATAATTATATCTTGCTATTCGACACAATCATTCCAGCCTTAAAGGCCAAGGACTATAAGAAGCAGGAACACATACACCTGAAAAATGTCCCACAGCTTGATGGTGCGGCATGATTGCGAACCTCTTGGTTGGAACAACTTGATATCACAGCTTCGTAGTGTCTCCGAACTGTCAGTTAATACATACTTTAGTTTACGTTTACAAAGTGACCACACTGCACTTGCTGGTAAGGACAGAGCCGCCTACAGTAGAGCTAGGTAGAGTATAAAGTATCTAGAGACAATTATATTTTGCTATTCGACACAATCATGGCAGCCTTAAAGGCCAAGGACTATAAGAAGCAGGAACACATACATCTGAAAAATGTCCCACAGCTTGATGGTGCGGCATGATTGCGAATCTCTTGGTTTGAGCCAAGTTGATATCACAGCTTCGTAGTGTCTCCGAACTGTCAGTTAATACATACTTTACATTGAAAAGTCTCTGATGGATGGGATCATAGACTGTACTAGCGTACACTAGTAATTTTTCTTGAATTTTTTGTCCTGGCACATTGACCACACTGCACTTGATTGTAAGTGAAGTGCCCTGCAGTTAGAGTATCAAGCAGCGAGAGACAATTATACCTCGCTACTTGGGACAAACACCTTCCTGAAAATGTTTAGCAAATTAACTGAAAACGTTATAACTATGAAATCCTCGAGAGCCACTAATATTATTCACAGATTACTTTCGGTCGAGTAAAGAAAGCCGAATTTCCTAACTTCGTCCAAAATAGTCAGGGAACGCATTAAGCTGCGAGCTACAAAAAACAGGGTAAGAATGTTACATTATGTCTCGATTTTGGCGATAAATGGACGATAGGACGATACAAAAAGCGAACTAATAACCCTTAGAGCCGAAATAGGATACTTCTAAAAGCATATCCGTAAATTCGTAATTTATATGAAATAGGGGGTCAAAGTTTCTGTGGGAATTCTGAAGCCGCTGAACTGACTTGGAGTTCAGTATGGAGATATTTTTAGCCCTAAAAATAAGTATATGACATACTTTAATCAATCCCTTAGGGCAAAATAGGGGATTAAATAAGCTACTAACCAAATTTTATTAAATTCAGTATGAGTTCTGTAGAGTATATGACAAACTTACATTTGAATCAAATTCTTAGAGGGTCAAATAAAAATATCAAAATATTTATAGGCCGTTTGACATCAAAATCGATATCTGGGTCGCCCTATATTAACGAAGAATGGAACCGCTGCTATAACTATGCTATTTCGCATTCTTCGCTAATTTGTAACCTGTCAAATATTTGGGCTGAAACAAAAGAAAGGACCAATAAAAAGGTCCCTTTTGGACCAACGCGAGCGGACCCGGGTAAAAGTTTATTTTATAACACAGCCACTGGTGACTTCGAGCTAACATTTCCTGCCTCTACAGCAAAATTTTCGCAACTCACAAACACAGTACAAACAATGTGTATATTAACAAACAAACTTATTGGGGTCCTTCCGAAATGTTAGCAAGTTAGCCGAGCGTAACGCGGAGTTGTGTTGTTTTGTTATGAGATGGAAAAATATTTCTCAAACGTATGGTTTTGGATAAACAATTGGTTTGTGTATTTTTATTACGGATATACTATTTGATGGTAAGTTATATCTTCTGTATGGATATTTACAATACCAGATGAATCACTGCTGCAATATTTACTTCATACATACGCTAACGCCTGTAATCCCAGAAGGGGTGGTCAGAGGTGTAACTAGTATAGCCATTTTTCGCCATATTTATTACGGTCCCATAATGTGATAGGGGGCGAGCATTATCGCCATAGCGGGCACAATTCCAGACTCCGGGCTGATACTGAGCATTTCTAAATAGAAAAACCCAATATCGCTTTACCCGACCCGGGGATTGAACCCGAGACCTCAGCACACCAATCGTAACGCATGCGCAAATACAACTGCGCCACCGAGGCAGTCATAAAAAGAAGAATAGAACCTTAATAATAATCTTACAAGACTACACTGAACATAGCACAAAACAATATATCAATTACTCAATGAAATCTATCTCTTTACATATCAAAATACAACCAAAACACGAACAAAACAATATGAAAAATAACCCTATTATCAAAATAAATCGACACACTGAACCTCCAACCGTCCGTTTCAAATTTAAATCGTCCACTGCATTTGCATAGACACAGCTGTCGCGCGACATTTCCATTTCGATTCTGTTATCTATAACCGACGGCGTGGCACCTGGCAGGCGATAAAATTTTACCACTTGAATATCGAATGGTTTTAGAATATGCGTACTTTATATCGCATTTTTATATGATAATATTTTAAACTTATGTGTCCAAAGCAGAATAGGGTCTTATTTCTACTGAGCGGTTTCAAAAAGGATAAGGAATTTTGACAACGAATTATAGTCGCAGAGTCGCATTGCAGCTTTGGTCTAGCATGAGTGGGTCAGTTGAACTCACGTACTCAGAAAACAGACAGCCACCGTGGCGGAGTAGGCGAGTAGCCGACTGTGAAACGTAAGGTCGTAGGTTTGATTCCACACCGAGACAAATGTTTGTGTGACAGACAGACATTTGTGTCCAGAGTGTGGGTGTTGTGAGATCGAAAGTCTCTCGTAGTCCTTGATACCCACAACACAAGACTCGTATCTTAGTGTGGCATCGGGGCTATGTGTGTGACTGTCGGGTGTAATTAAAAAAATATTATTATTAAAAAATAAAAAATTATTGAACACAATGTTCCACAATACCCAATTTATGCAGTGTCAGAAACGTGCTGATAGACTGATGATTCAATTGGTAACGTAGGTATCCATTATAGGCTTTCTGTCGTTAAAATACAAGATAGTATGATTTCAAATCGATATACACAAAATTTTAACCGACCTACGGTAGGAGTGGGCGTTGAATCAACGAATCGTTTTTTTAAACTGATTTTCTACTGTTAACGAGTCAACCGTTTTGTCTTTACCGCAAAACTAGTTAAATTAATCAACCTGTTTCATTCAATGTCGTTGAATCAACGATAGACGTGAACAAAACGGGCGCACAGATAAACCAGTTGAATTTATCCATCTGTTTTATTCAACGTCGTTGAATCAACGACAGACGCTAACAAAACGGGACATTAATGTATAGAGATCTGCGCATGTTTCTGCAAACCAGTTAAAAACGTCAACTTTTTTTTAAACCAGTAGACCGTTTATAGGAATCGGTTTCATTTCGTTAACGCAAATACCGTGAACGACCTACCTCTAACCTACGGAGGTTCTGAACGCATCTATGTCTAAGATTTTCTCAAAAACTAATACATAAATCTATTTTTGTTGTTTAAAAAATTATCGTAACCCACATAAATCTAGGAAGGTTTTAATACATAAGTATGTTTGATTGTCTATTTAAGGACTTAAAGTATTTTTTTTTTACACGACATCCAACTCTTGACAAAAATTTATTAAAACGAATGGTCTTCTAGTTGTCGAAATTCGATCGTAGTCCATAACAAAAACTGCTTCCAATTTTTTTTATTGAAAGCAGCGACACACTACCAGCAGTGCCACCTATCTGATTCAATTCCACCATCGGACAACAAGGGACTCGGCGAAGCGTCATCGATACATGGTTGATATTCCACCAGTGCGCACGAAGCGTTTTGCTAGTGCATTTATAATGCACACCGCTAGAGAGTGGAACTCTTTGCCGGACTCTATATTTCTGCCTGGGTATCTTTAAGTCAAGAGTGAATAGGTATTCACTTTTGACTACGTATCTTCTAGGCAAGCATGCTCCACCGTAGACCACATCATCACATACCATCAGGCGATATAGTGGTCAAACGCAAGCCTACTTAAATTTTTTTTTTATCTCAAACAATTAAAATATATACTAACACAAAATATACCCAAATCGGACCAGCCGTTTCGGAAGAGTTAAGTGACAAACACGTACAGAATAATTAAATATACTAAGATATAGATCAAGACATAAATGTAGAAAAGAATGAACTGGAAAAGTCACACAGAGCAATTGGCAAAAAGAGTTAGTCGAACAGCTTATGTACTGTACAAATTAGCCCCAGTAGTAAGTAACGAGACAATAATCATAGCATATCATGGCGTAGTGAGTGCCATACTAAGGTATGAACACGACCAACAGAAACCTAATTATTAAGCAACATGGTTTGGTTTACAATGTATTGACTCGTGTTAACCATATTTCATAAAACATAAAATATTAACAACATCATCTTTGTATATTTTCGAAGTCTCCTCATTTGTGAAAACCAATCCAAGTTTATTTCCTAAGCTATCAGATATTAATTCGCGTAGCCGACGCGACAACCACAGACTGTGTGTGAGAAAATCTAATAGAGGAAGAGCCCGTGAACCCCAGACCTACGTTATTTTATAAAAGCTGAAAGTTTGTCAGCGCATGCTCCCAACACAGGTAAGAACGATGGACCATTATGAAGTTTGGGTTACAGTGGCTTTGGCAGGTAAACCTCACTAAAGGTGTGTAAAATACCGATCTAAATACATCAAATAATAAAGTGCGATTTTTTGGTATTACCTTTAGAATATTATTAAAAATCACGTTATTCATTGCCGGACACTTAACATCGTGGCAACCCCTTGCCAGACACCCTTAATGGTCATGAAATTATAATTTTACTTACGTTATAGTAGACAGACCAACACCGTCACTTCCATGCCAGAGATACTCGCAGAGGTCGAAAGGTATTATGGGGACTTGTATACTCAAAAAACAAGTCCACCTGAGGCCCCGAGCGCAGATGATCCGCGTGCCAGACTAACCCGCCACCATACAGACGAGTTTCCCGACATCGACTTGGGCGAGATTAGAAGAGCCCTTGAACAGCTTCACAATAACAAAGCTGCGGGTGATGACGGAGTAACTACAGAGCTACTCAAGGCAGGCGGTATGCCAGTATTGATTGAGCTTGTAAAGCTCTTCAACTCCGTCATCTACACTGGTACAACACCGGCGGCATGGAGCAGGAGTGTGGTGGTTTTGTTCTTCAAGAAGGGAGATAACACTCTATTGAAGAACTACCGCCCTATATCACTCTTGAGCCATGTCTATAAGCTGTTTTCGAGGGTTATTTCGAATCGTCTTGCCCAAAGGTTCGATGACTTCCAACCCCTGGAGCAGGCTGGGTTTCGGAGGGGCTTTAGTACCGTAGACCACATACACACACTAAGGCAAATAATTCAGAAGACCGAGGAGTACAATGAGCCTCTTTGCCTAGCGTTTGTGGACTACGAGAAAGCCTTCGACACCATCGAGACCTGGGCTGTTCTGGAGGCTATGCAGAGATGCCTCATTGACGACCGATATGTCCAAGTGATGAGATGCCTGTATGAAGCCGCATCGATGACCGTCCAAGTACAAAAACAAAGCACAAAGCCAATCCAACTGCGACGTGGGGTAAGACAGGGAGACGTAATCTCTCCGAAACTGTTTACCAACGCGTTGGAAGATGCATTTAAGACGCTTGATTGGAAAGGACGGGGCATCAATATCAACGGCCAGTACATCTCTCACTTGCGATTTGCGGATGATATAGTCATCATGGCTGAAACTCTGCAGGATTTGGAAGACATGCTGAACAGCCTTAACTGTTCTTCAAAACGGATAGGTCTCGGGATGAACCTTGACAAGACGAAAGTCATGTTTAACGGTCACGTCCTCTCGAGACCCGTCGCCGTGAGTGATGCCATTCTCGAGGTTGTGCAAGAGTACGTATACTTGGGCCAGATAATCCAACTAGGCAAGCACAACTTCGAGAAAGAGGCAGATAGAAGAATTCGTTTGGGCTGGGCGGCATTCGGTAAACTACGTAACCTGTTTGAGTCGTCGATCCCTCAATGCTTAAAAACAAGAGTTTTTAACCAGTGCGTCCTACCCGTAATGACCTACGGGGCTGAAACGTGGACACTCACAAATGGACTGGTCCATAAATTTAAAGTCGCTCAGCGTGCTATGGAGCGGGCAATGCTTGGGCTTTCTCTGGTGGATAGAGTTCGAAATGAAGTCATCCGCCAGAGAACCAAAGTCATAGATATTGCTCGCAAAATTAGCACGCTAAAGTGGAAGTGGGCTGGTCACGTCTGCAGACGGACAGATGGCCGATGGAGCAGACATGTGTTGGAGTGGAGACCGCGTTTAGGCAAACGTAGTGTGGGACGCCCTGCTGCACGATGGACCGACGACTTGAAGAAGGTGGCGGGTAGCGGGTGGATGCGGGCTACCCAAGACCGGGATGGTTGGCGTTCACTTGGGGAGGCCTACGTCCAACAGTGGACGGCAACAGGCTGAGTATATATAGTATAAAAGCTGATTTTTATAAATAATACTTGGGTAATAAATAGATGATGTTTCCTCATTAGCCAGACACTTTTGATAGTTCCAACCCCTTGCCAGACAAGCATGTAGGGTAGCTGTAGGAGAGCGCGAGTATGGATTGTACAGTCTTACTATTTTGTAGTTTATGATGGTATCAACCAGTCAACAAAGACAGGCCAATAACTGATTTAAAATTCACAATTATTTTCAGTTTAATTATTAATTGTCAGTTTATGATCTAGGAACACATAAGTACTAACAATCACAATGTTATTGAAATAAACTATTATTTAAACTGCAATATAATTTACAAAGTGTTACAACATGCTTAACTTTCTGTATTGACTAAGAGTAGTTATTAAGATTTGTTTTATATTGTAAATTTGAAAAAAATTTAAACCTTTTTTTTTTCCTATCACGGCAAAGTGACCGCACTTCACCTGATGGTAAGCGCAGTACGGTCCAATTAGAGTATCGAGTAGCGAGAGACGATCTATCCCCGCTACTCAACACAATCGTGCCGGCCTGCTCCTTCACACTACGCCATGGGCAAGAAGGTGAAGAAGCGGTCGAGGGTCTATTGTCAGAGTACTCAGAAGGTCGCAAAATGGCCAAACATTGTACCCCAACTCTAGACCCCCAAAAAACCGGATGTACACTGGCTGATCCCGGAACGCGACACACTTGAGTGTGCCACTATGGCGGGTTTTTCACCCTGTGTACGGTGGTTGCTATCCGGGCGGATATGAATATCCTACCACCAGCAAAATTATCAGTAAAACAAAAACTTCAAATATTAATTAAAGTACCATCAGTTTTAATAAAACTAAAAGAAGAATTACCATCAGATTTTAACACCAGAAATTAAAAGTAAAATCAATAAGGTAGGAAATAGAACCTGGTATTTTTAACTTAATGAATTGTTTAGTTTATCAGAATGAACAAAATTAAAACTCATCCTGTAAATTTTAAAACCAGAAGCGACTCACCAAATTTTAAATACATCCATAGGAACATGACCTATGTAGGTAGGCAGGCAAACAACCAGCTATCTCAGTACTTGCACTACCAGAGAACCGCCTCAACAACTCAACAGCGCCAGGGGACACCATCCACAGCAAATGGAATTTTAACACCAAAATCATTAACACAGTAAACATTGACAGTTAATTTTGACTATCGTTTAAACGATTTAGTTTGGAACATAAAATAAATCAAAATGATTTACAAAACTTAAGGGACTTACTATAATTTATAAACATAGCACATCCAAATGATTCTCAACATTCGCAACCTTGAAATTTACTGGAGACTAGCAAATTTACAGTACCATTGAGCACTTTTTACCACGTGTAAAGCAGTAGCATATTACACTTTACCATCACTATTTTATTTCGGATGATAGAATTTCAATAATATATAACTTTTTGCACAACCCAAAAAAGTGCATATAACTAATGATTAATGTTTTCCAAACTCTCAAACAACAAAAATAACATGGTACGAGACTGTAGGATTTACATCACCTGATTTACGATAGTGGATGTCGAGTTCAATCCCACTTCTGATATCCGGGTTCTATGTGTTGTGGTCAGAATGGCTGAGGTCATGACGTCATCATAGGTCATGACTATGAGAGTTATTCATCCTTCTTTGATCTTCAGATAACCAGGATGCATAGCGTACGATAGTTCAGTAGAAATAACACACTTTCATCTGTTCATTGTTTATTAAGCTACACCGGTTCGGAATGCAGTTATCCACTAGGAAAGAAGCCGGGAATAAAACCTGTAGTTGCTCTTTTAAACATATCACTTTTACGTCAGTTGACGATTACACTTTTTACTTATTCAGTCCAATAATAAACAAAAACGACAACCGGCCTTCAATAATAATATTTTTACATTGTATTATTTACATTGTATTTTAACCTGTTATTGACATAATAAATTAAATTTTTTAACAATTTAAGGTAGTTGTAGCATCGAATGTATTTTCTTAAAATGTTTTTAAAATTTACATAGACTATCAGTAGAAATAACAACTGCGCAGTGAGGGACCGCGGTAGAATACATACATACATATACACTCACGCCTGTAATCCCCGAAGGGGTAGGCAGAGGTGTAACCAGTACACCCACTTTTCGCCGAATTTCGGTCCCATAATGTGATAGGGGGTGAGCCTATCGCCACACTGGGCACCATTCCAGACTCCGGGTTAATACTGAGTATTTCTAGGTAGAAAAACCCAATAACACTTTACCCGACCCGGGGATCGAACCCGAGACCTCAGCACAGCAATCGTAACGCATGCGCAATTACAACTGCGCCACCGAGGCAGTCTTAACTCGCTATCTCACTCGCACTCACCCATATGCATACTGCCTCGCGCTCTCCTACAGCTACCCTACATGCTTGTCTGGCAAGGGGTTGGAACTATCAAAAGTGTCTGGCTAATGAGGAAACATCATCTATTTATTACCCAAGTATTATTTATAAAAATCAGCTTTTATACTATAACGTAAGTAAAATTATAATTTCATGACCATTAAGGGTGTCTGGCAAGGGTTTGCCACGATGTTAAGTGTCCGGCAATGAATAACGTGATTTTTAATAATATTCTAAAGGAAATACCAAAAAATCGCACTTTATTATTTGATGTATTTAGATCGGTATTTTACACACCATTAGTAAGGTTTGCCTGCCAAAGCCACTGTAACCCAAACTTCATAATGGTCCATCGTTCTTACCTGTGTTGGGAGCATGCGCTGACAAACTTTCAGCTTTTATAAAATAACGTAGGTCTGGGGTTCACGGGCTCTTAGACCATAACACAAGCATGATGCATAAAAGTGTGGTCTGTATGGCGCCTGTTATATATAATCATATACCGTGTTCGATTAAGGACCTTAATGTAAATCTTTTTAAAAAACGCCATAAAAAATTCCTTATTAAAAAAGCATATTATAGTATTACAGAGTTTCTTACAGAAAATATAAACCAATATAATAATAGACAATACTTATAATAGATTGAATAAATATGAAACAATTGTGTATTTGTTTATTATAAATTTAATTTCGTTGACTGATTAATTTATAACTGACATTATATTGTACATTTACTTAATTTTTTATATTTGACTCTTGTTATATTAGTATTGTTTCTTTCTATCTTTTTATATTTCAATTCTTGTATTGACATTGAATGGTTCTAAACTTAAATTATTAATTGTTATAATATTTGTACGCTCTAGTGGCAAAACATAGCGCACTATGAATATCATATAAGAACTGTATTTTTACCTATGTTTAACAAATAAAAACTGATTTGATTTGATAATCAAGCAATTCTTACTCATGTAACACTCCAAAATCCTCGATATGTCAATCTCAAATTGTTACATTGCGCCAAAAACCGCAGAATTGTAGCTCGCAGCTCGCCACTCGGAACAAGAGGTTCCGGCACGTACACTGGAACCACAATGGACGTCTGAATGTAGCTATAAATAGAATCCTGTATTCGAGAACAACACTTAACTGAGCTCTTAGCTAAACGTAGATTTCTGTACATATCATTGGTGATATACTCGAATAATCTGTGTTTAGTACAAATAAAGAAAAACGATTTATTTGTACAGCTCACAACACGCAAATACCACGAAACAAACATCTTCTTTTTTTTAACCGACTTCAAAAAAAGGAGGAGTCTGTCCCAGCCAAAACATGAAAATAACAGAATAATCAGGCAAATATAAAAAAAATAGTTCTCCACTTCGTTTTTATAAATATGAATCTAAAAGTGAAGAAAACAACACCGGCATCGACTCTAAAAATAATTGATTTAAATTGTAAATATTTAAATTAGTTTTAGTTTAAATTATGTACGTAAATAAAAAATCCTTTCATTTATAAAAATCATTGTTTATTTATAATTGTCTTATTAGATGACTGCAGTCGGTTATGTAAATGTAACAAATTATTTTTTGCTTTGTCGTTTCTGGGTTTTAAGGCGGTTTTATTTTTATTTATATAAGGCTATATAAAAAGTTATTTTATTATTTATTATATAAAAAGTAATAATTTATAGCCCGTTGCGGCTGTGACACGTAGGTGACCACTCACCGTACTGTGCTATGGCATCCGTACATACCACAACACGGGGTTGCTTTTCAGTGGTCATCTTAAGTGGCATACGGACAGCCAGCTATTAAGAAAAAAAGCACATATTTAATCTATAATCCTACACTTATAAAATTAGATGAGGGAAAAATAAAGGTCCACTGATCCCTATTATGTGCCTTTTCGGGCCACGTAGTTTCGAAGGCGTCTAAGTCATCTCGCCATCTCTTCCTAGGCCTACCACGCCGCTGTCGGTTAGGTACCCACTCGGTGACAGTTTTTGCCATCTCTCTCTACCCATTCGAACAACATGTCCCCATCCCACTTTAGTTTGGCTGTTTTTCTTCCTACGTCGACAATACCTGTTTTGACGCGCAATTCAGTGTTACGTAGACGATCTGATCTTTTCACTCCAAGAATGCTTCGTTCTATTGCTTTTTGGCAATTTTTTGGGGGTCTAGAGTTGGGGTACAATATTGGGCCATTTTGCGGCCTTCTGAGTACTCTGACAATAGACCTTCGACCGCTTCTTCACCTTCTTGCCCATGGCGTAGTGTTAAGGAGCAGGCCGGCATGATTGTGTTGAGTAGCGGGGGATAGATCGTCTCTCGCTACTCGATACTCTAATTGGACCGTACTGCGCTTACCATCAGGTGAAGTGCGGTCACTTTGGCTATGCGTAGAATACGGGGGTCGTACCCGAGTCTACGCTTGCCTTTACAGGTCCCATGCCGGTGAAGCGGGGTCTTCTCATTTATTCGAGAACGTCCAAATGGGGACTGGCCAATCTCTAGAGCAGTACCCATCCGCGGAGGTGGTGGTCCTTGGGGACTTCAACGCTCACCATGCTGAGTGGTTGGGTTCTCGGACCACCAACGCTGCGGGTCGGTCTGCTTATGAGATGGCTTTGGCTTACGGTCTCACTCAACTGGTAACTCAGCCCACCCGAGTTCCAGATGTTGAGACCCATGAGCCCTCTCTGTTGGACCTTCTGCTGACCACAAATCCTGAGGGATATAAGGTAGTGGTTGACCCCCCTTTGGGGTCATCAGACCACTGCTTTATTCGAACCTCAGCCCCTGCGGTTTATCCCGATCGCTCTTCAGCGACTGGGTTCCGCAGGGTTTGGCGGTATGGGTCAGCGGATTGGGAAGGGATGCGTGAATTCTTTGCGTCCTTCCCGTGGAAGCGGTTTTGCTTCTCTTCTGAAGATCCTGATGCTTGTGCGGAACGCGTCAGGGACCTTGTGGTCATGGGGATGGATCTTTTCATCCCCAATTCCAGGGTACCTATCGGGCATCGCAGCCGGCCCTGGTACAATAGTACCTGTGCCAAAGCTGCACGCCTTAAGCGGTCTGCATACGGGGCTTGGAACGAAGCCCAGAAGCATCAGGGTCTAAGCGCGAAAGAGGAGAGGCGGACATTTAATGCCGCTTCTAGGTCCAACAAAAAGGCTATAGCCAAGGCCAAGGCAGAACATATTGGCAGAATTGGTGAGCGGCTAGAGAGTTATCCGTCTGGCAGTCGGGCTTTCTGGTCGCTTGCCAAGGCTGTCCAAGGTAACTTCTGCCTGTCCAGTCTCCCGCCACTGCGTAAGACTGATGACAGTTTGGCCTATAGTGCAAAGGAAAAGGCCGATATCTTGGCCCAATCCTTTGCCTCGAACTCGACTTTGGATGACGGAGGAGCCACTCCACCAAAACTTCCCCGGTGCGAGTACTCCCTGCCTGAAATCCGCATCAATCAGCGTGCGGTCAGGCGGGAGCTTAGGCTCCTTAACATCCGAAAGTCGAGTGGGCCGGACTGCATCCCTGCAGTGGTTCTTAAGACGTGCGCCCCTGAGTTGACCCCCATTCTCACGCGCCTTTATCGTCTTTCGTACAATTCCAAAAGGGTTCCCGCTTCGTGGAAGGTTGCCCATGTTCATCCGATCCCTAAAAAAGGTGACCGGTCGGACCCTTCGAGTTATAGACCGATAGCCATCACATCCTTGCTCTCTAAAGTCATGGAGAGAATAATTAACGCCCAGCTTATGGGGTATCTGGAGGAGCACCAGCTGATTAGCGATCGTCAGTACGGTTTCCGTCACGGTCGCTCGGCTGGTGATCTTCTTGTTTACCTCACACATCGCTGGGCGGAGGCTATAGAGAGCAAGGGTGAGGCTATGGCCGTCGGTCTAGACATCGCGAAGGCGTTTGATCGGGTATGGCATGGGGGCCTTCTATCGAAGCTACCATCATATGGAATCCCCGAGGGACTCTGCAACTGGATCGCTAGTTTTTTGGATGGTCGGAGCATTAAAGTCGTCGTAGACGGCTACTGCTCCGACGCTTTGTCCATTAATGCTGGCGTTCCACAAGGCTCGGTGTTGTCGCCGACACTATTCATTCTGCATATCAATGACATGCTGTCTATTGATAGCATGCATTGTTATGCAGATGATAGTACTATCGACGTGCGATACACCGGCCAGCAGGGTATCCCTCGGAGCACTTTGGAAGAAAGACGGTTAGAACTTGTGTCGGAAATCGAGAGCTCTCTAGGGCGGGCCTCTCAATGGGGTGAAAGGAACCTAGTTCACTTCAACCCCACGAAGACACAAGTTTGCGCGTTCACCGCTAAGAAGGACCCATTTGTCATGGCGCCACAGTTTCAAGGAGTCACTCTGCGGGTTTCCGAGGGTATTGGGATCCTCGGCGTAAATATATCGAACACGGTCCAGTTTAGGAGTCAAGTGGAGGACAAAGCCAAATTGGCCAGCAAAAAATTGGGGATCCTGAACAGAGCGAGGCGGTATTTCACGTCGGGCCATAGATTGGCGCTTTATAAAGCGCAAGTCCGGCCCCACGTGGAGTACTGTTCTCATCTCTGGGCAGGGGCCCCGAAATACTTGCTAGACCCACTTGACTCTTTACAGAGGCGGGCCGTTCGAATTGTCGGGGATCCTGATATCACGGATAGCCTGGAACCGTTGGGACTGCGGACAGACTTCGGGTCTCTCTGCTTGTTTTATCGGTTGTTCCACGGGGAGTGCTCCGAGGAACTGTTTAAAATGGTGCCTACATCACCATTTTATCATCGCACCACCCGACACCGCAACAGAGTTCATCCCTACCACCTGGAAGCGATTCCGTCTAGCACGGTTCGTTTTCAGCGTTCATTCTTACCACGTACGTGCAAGCTCTGGAATGAACTCCCTGCAGCGGTGTTCCCTGAGCGCTATGACATGTCCTTCTTTAAACGAGGCTTAAGAAGAGTAGTCCTTAAACGGTAGGCAGCGGCTCTGCTGTGCTCTGGCATTGCAGAAGTCTATGGGCGGCGGTGACTACTTACCATCAGGTGGCCCGTCTGCTCGTCTGCCTATCCAGGCACTAAAAAAAAAAAAAAAAAAAACTTTGCCGTGCTAGGATAAAAAAAAAATCCCCAGTCTGAAATTCTGTGCCTCCATTAATAATCAAGTTTGGGCTCCATAAGTCAGAACAGGCAGAATACATATATATCGACAGGACGTCGCATTAGAGACAGCGGAAGGTCCGAAGGATATGAAGAAAGTTATAAAATAAACATATACGTATACCTACATGCTTTATTAAGCTTTTTATATACATAAATTAATACATATACTTTAAAATTCAAATAGTAAAACATAGGTAAAAAATATAAATCTATTATGAAATACTGTCTCAGTGGCGTAGTTGTAATGTGTTCGCAGGACGACTGCTGTGCTGTCTCGGGTTCGATTCGGGTAAAAGTGATATTGGGTTTTTCTATCACTAAATATTCAGTATTAGCCCGGAATCCGTTTTGAATAGGGTAGTTAACAGTAAGTGAAAACTTGATAGAATTTTGGTCTTTATAATAGATTTTAGTCTAAAAATATCGAAAATTAAACCAATTTGTTAATTTAAATTAAATGAATGAATGTAACTGATATTTTCAAGAAACAAATATGCAAAAAAAGCATTTTGTCACGTGACATAAAACACCCATCAGTCATTTATGACGTCACCGAAACATCTAAAACGCTGGGCCAAACGTCTAATAGTTTTGCGGACGGTCACGTCACATGAGGTCATGACAGTTGGTACCGTTTTGGTGGGAAAAATAAAGAAGGTTTAAAAAATGCAAATTAAATCTTGAAAACTTATGTTTTATGTTTATTAATGATAATTTGTTAATAACATAGACCATGAAGAATAAAATAAAACGGTTTCCCAAAAACAGTCAACTAGCTAAGCTTGGCAATAGACTGGCCTCCTATAATATCATGGGGTGGTAATAAGATCGCCGAAATGTTGGTGTACTAATTAGACTTCTGCCTACCCCTAGGTGTGAGTGCGGTTATATGTATGATTAAAAAAAAGTAACTTCTGACAGCTCTGACCACCAGAGGTTTCTTTGTTGAAACGTCTCAATCATTATAATTGAGGAAATCCATCTGACTTGCGGAAATTATTTTTTCATTTCTGATTTCGTGCTTTGTTCTCGAGAATGAGGTCATTAGGGCTTAATCTTCAGAATGATGTTATTACAGCATAATGGTGTTTTCAAATTACTTTAGAGATTTTTGTAGTTAAAGAAGTTTGAGTCGTAGCAGTGGGCAAAGTGACAGTTGCTAAACGAGAGGCAGTGGGTTCCATCCAGATATATAATAATAATACACCCAACAGTATGTTACGACTATTGTAATAAGTGTTAGGGTAGTTCCTGACATGGGTAACGTTAAGCACTAAGTTGTGCAACAGTGATCATTTAATTAAATCATTGATTAGTAATCTTGGTTTATGTGCCTATTAAAATACCCATTTTACATAGTGACTCTAGTTATTGTTAGGGACATCAACAAAACTATGCAAGATGGATATTTAAACAGGCACAAAAACAATGTTTATAATTTATTGATTGATTTACACGGCACTGTTACACATCTCAGTGCTAAATATTAACACACACGCATGTCAGGATTCACTTAAAGCTGCTCTTTAAAATTAATCTACCAGCATTACCCTCTAAGCTGAACTACGCGGTCATTGAACTGATTACCATTTACACTTACTACACCGAACCACGAATATACTGGCTATCGTATCGTCTTCCACTCAACTGAGCTGAACCCCGGAGCGCGGAAGGCAGTCTGTTTTATATTAAACATTTACTACTCCCACTTAGGTTGGCATTATTAATGTACCCGCAACTAGTCTCCTAAATACCTCCGTTATACTTCGGTACTTCTAATAATAGGAAATAGCCTAATATTGTATGTAGCTAAAAATATATCCATTGTCATTACTCAAAGGGAACCAGCACCCTTACTGCATCTCTATATTTGATGATAAACTTAGACTCTATTTGTCTGCCATTAAAACTATACTAAAAGCACACAGGAAAATGATTTATATTCGACCGCAGTCCAGTAATTCGGCACAACAATGCTTTATCGTCAAACTGTTGAAATATTTTATTTATGTACATGTACACTAATGCCTGTAATCCCCGAAGGGGTAGGCAGAGGTATAACTACTACACCCACGTTTCGCCGAGCTTATTTATTGGAGACTAGCTGTTGCTCGCGGCTCCGCCCGCGTAGAGGTCATATTTGGGAGAAAGAGTATACAATACAAAATACCAATTTTCATGCGTTTAACTTCAAACATGACGGATTCTCATACAAACTTTCTTCCCCTATTTTACCTCCTTAGGCGTGAAATTTCCAAAAATACTGTATTCTATATTTTTTATTTTTAACTAAAAGGCGAAATACTAACTTTCATGCGTTTAACTTAAAAAATGACGAATTTTCATACAAACTATCAACCCCTATTTTACCCCCTTAGTAGTGGTATTTCCAAAAACCCTTCCTTAAAGGATGCCTACATCATAAAAGGTACCTACTGTCAAAATTTCAAGTCTCCAACTTCAGCCGTCTTGGCTGTGTGTTGATCGATCAGTCAGTCAGTCGGAGAGTCAGTTTCTTCTTTTATATGTACATATTTTATTTATGTGTGATATGCAATCTGTTAATAATTGTATATTACTTTGAACTTCACTTAATTTTGGTTGTATGAACTAAACTTTTGTATGAAATAAACATTTTCACTTTTTGTTAGTAATCCTACTAATATTATAAATGCGAATGTTTGAATGGTTGGATGGATGTTTGTTACTCAATCCCGCTACAACGGCTGGACGAATCTGGTTGAAATTTGACACAGAGATAGATTATAGTCTGGAATTTTTATTCCGGAAAATGCACAGTTCCCGTGGGAAAGTTTAGTTTTTCACAGAATCCACATGATTTTTGCATAGTGGTAGTTTAGGGATCAAAAAATTACATGGACTACTTTTTATCCCGGAAAAATGCACGCTTCCTGTGGGCTAGCAAAACATAAAAGGGTGTAATAGGTTAAGATGCCTCTATGTATTGTAAAATAACCTCCACGTGGGCGTAGCCGAGGGCAACATCTAGTGTTGTATAAGTGAGACCCGTTTTTTGTTCATGATAAAGTATTTCTATTGTTTAAAAATACCGTGAATCGATAAGCCGTATTGGAGTCGATTTTAACCGACTTCAAAAAAGGAGGAGGTTAACAATTATTCGGAATCTTTTTTTAATGTATAATGTTACCCGATTACTCGAAGACGCCAGGACCGATTCGAGAAATTATTTTTTTGTTTAAAAGGGTTTACTTCCCAGGTGGTCCCATTGGCACCTGGATCTGATGATGGGATCTCAGAAAAATCAAGGAAATCCCTCAAATTTTATAGTGACGCATAATTTGTTTTATATTGAAGTCGGTGTACTTTTTATGAATTAAAAAACTTTTTAGTTTTATCTTTTATGTTTAGGGATTTTTTTACATAGTTTGAGTGAACTTGAAACAATTGTGCTGAGAAAGTTGCGTAATGAAGCTAAAAGTAACTACATTTTTACATAACGATTGGTTCAGCAGATTTCAGATCGACAGCCTCCGTGGCACAGTTGGCGAGTGTACAGCTATAGTTAGTGAGTAGCCGGCTGTGAAACGCGAGGTCGTGGGCTCGATTCCCACACCGGGACAAATGTTTGTGTGAGAAACAAATATTTGTGTCCGGGGTTTGGGTGTTGGGAGACCGAAAGTATCTCGTAGTAGGTAAAAAATTAAAATAGTTACGTAGAATATTTAAGAAAACTTACCGACTGTATACACTTTTCTAGTGTAACCTTAGCGCGTTTGAAATGACTGTCAATCGTTTAACAGTTCACGAAACATAGAAACATGCAATAAATAGCTTAAGATGACTCCATGGATTTTATACCTTTCTTTCATAATAAAAGTTTTTTAATTCATAAAACGGACGCCGACATCAATTATGAACTAACTTTGCGTCCCTATAAAATTTGAGGGTTGCCCTGAGATCTTGTCTGAGATCCCATCATCAGATCATGACTTAGTGTCAATGGGACCACCTGAGAAGTATACACTTTTAAACAAAAAAAGATTTTCTGTTTAAAAGTGTTCGTCTTCAAGTAATCGGGGAACATACAAAAAAAAGATTCCGACGAACTGAGAACCTCCTCCTTTTTTTGAAGTCGGCTAAAAATAACTACGGGTGGAGCCGCGGGCAAAAGATAGTATGCTTAACTCCCTGAAAACGCAGAATTCCCTGCTTTAAATATATAAGAAAATATCTTATAATTTTATCACGCACACATACTGCAGTAGACACGTATGAAACCTCCTGCTCCGCTGCGTTCCGTGTTTCTGAATAATAAACTACGCTTACCATATTTAGGGCGAGTAAGGGCACCTATACACTAGAGGTGGGTCGTTGACGGTTTTTGCGTCAACGAAATGAAACCGTTTCCTATAAACGGTCAACTACTTGAAAAACCAGTTGACATTTTTACTGGTTTGCAGAAACGTCCACAGGTTATACGTTAATTTCTTATTTTGTTAACGTCTGTCGTTGACTCAACGACGTTGAATGAAACAGGTTGATAAATTCAACTAGTTTTGCAGTAAAGAGTTTTCTCTTTACTGCAAAACTAGTTGAATTTATTACGGTTGACTCGTTAACAGTAGAAAAACGGTTACCCACTCCTGCTATACCTACACAAGCAAAAGCAAACCTAGTGATCGACTCTATCAGTTGATATCCGTAACAATAATTTATACTGACTATTCATGACTGCTTCGGTGGCGCAGTTGTGATTGCGTCATGACTGTTGTGCTGAGGTCTAGGGTTCGATTCCACGGTCAGGTAAAGTGATATTGGGTTTTTCTATTTATAAATTCAGTATCAGCCCGGAGTCTGGAATTGAGCCCGGTATGGGACTGTAATAAATTCAGCAAAAAGTGGTTGTACTGGTTTATACCTCTGCCTACCCCTTCGGAGATTACAGGCGTGAGTGTATATGTAATAATTTATACTATGGTAAATAATCAACTATGGTCATTGTTTTCCCGATTATACCGATCATAATTGACAACAATATCATATCATGGAGACTGCTGACAGAAGTGAAAACTTTAATTTGGAATAAATTTTTGACACAGCATCTATGTAGTAGAGCTATTTTGTTTTTTGATTGCTTGTCAATAATTATAAAAATTGACTGGCGCGCTTATGTCAATAGTAAAATAAACGGTTGGACGAAGTACAGCATGTCGGTGGTGCGAACCCATAAGTTGTCCCGCTACCAAATACGCTAAACGCGGCTAAAGAAGTTTTTTTTAGTGCCTCGATAGGGATAGCAGACGGGCCACCTGATAGTAAGTAGTCACCGCCGCCCATAGACTTACTTCTGCAATGCTAGGGCACAGCAAAGCCGCTGCCTACCGTTAAAGTTTCCACTTCAATAGAAAATATTCAGTTATGTACCTTAGATATACAATAATTTTGATTCTATTGAAAGATATAATGAACTTCCCTAAAATTAATGACATTTGAGCTGTTTTGTCAGGTCCATCCGACTGTGAAATAAACAATATCACAATGGAGCCATTTCGAAGAACGCCACGCCTGTCAATTTTAGCAATTTATCCATTGTGAAACATTGCTAGTCATTGTCAGAAGGCGCTTTGATGGCGAGCGAAATCATTCTCGCTTAGTTTGTAATAATAGAGTCATAATTACTACGGTTAGGTAAATTTGGATTTCAGATGGGTAATGACCTGGTTTAATTTGTTAACGCATATTCTAAAATTTCCCTCTAAGTATAGCAATATTCCTTTTTTAATAATTTTACAATGTCCATCTTTTCAATCACAACCGCCCATTATAATCTATCTTTTTTTTACTTTTCGGTAAGGCAAAGGCCACATCCATGTGCCCACTGTTTTCTCATAGCATTCTATTTTTAAATATCAAATAAACATGCTAAATATTAAGACATCTTACAATTTATTATTATTACTGATATAAAACATGTTTCATTCCTCGCTCAAACGGTTTTGCAAAACGCGATGCGTCGAAGCAATCACTATAACTGACCGACACAAAAGTCCAAGGGAAAAGTCATCAACAACCATTGACGTATAACTATACTGGAGTAGAATACGTAGCTCAAACAAACGCTCGATCCTAAAGTACTTAGGTGCTCTCGCATAAATCAAAAGCAGATATGTGGAAAATAACCAATGGATTCAACACTATTGAAGATCAAATATTCAGGGAAACATGTTCGCGCTGTAGCGACAGATGGTGTCGAATAGGGATGTGATGGTATCGATGAAATATTAATGGTAATTTAATTGATACTGTAGCATAGACAATCATAAGTACACCACACGGTAAAAGCAAAGGCAAGTTTTAATGGTTAAAAATAAAAACTATAAAATAACACAATTTAATTCCCCCAACCCCTTTCCATCAACGACAAGACACGGCGAAGCGTCATCGATACATGGTTAATATTCCACCAGCGCGCACGAAGCTTTTTTCTAGTACATTTATCATGCGCACCGCTAGAGAGTGGAACTCTTTACCGGAGTCTATATTTCCCGAAAATTATAACTCGGGTGTCTTTAAGGCAAGAGTGAATAAATATCTTCTAGGCAAGCGTGCTCCACCGTAGACCACATCATCACTTACGATCAGGCGAGATAGTGGTCAAACGCAAGCCTATTTTTGGTAAAAAAAAAACAATGAAGAAACGCAAGTATATATCGTGTCCATGAAGATAAAATGGTCGCAGAAACTTCATACCCACACCCTCACAACCCTGCTAGTGCGTCACACGCACGACCCCATGCGTCCGCGAGGAGCAAACTTGTATACATGTTTTGTAACTTCATAGTTTCGCAGTGCACTAGATGGCGTTGATAGTAACACTAGAGATACATAAAGGCAGTAAGGTGAAATTTAATAAAGACATTAATATTTTCAGAATATTAAAACTTGTGCTTGTCAAGAAATATCTGAAGTGAAAACATAATTATCTGCTCTATTTGAGACTCTCTTTTTCGAATTAATATTAAAAGTCCTTGTAATTTAGCGAGTTCAGTTATCATTCTCCGATTTATTACCAACAATATTTTTCATTAAATTATATAATTTTCATTATTTTCAAGATCGAGCAAACATAGTTTGTTTGCTTTCATAACATAGGCAGACTATCAGCGCCAGGCAGTATTTTACTACCTGGGAAATGCTGAGCCTATGGTCATTTGGTCATACTTTAAACACAGGTGTTCCAAAATGAGGGGTAGTGGGTGTATTTAGGGTTTATAATTGATTTTTAAGTTGTATTACTCCTTATGTATTTCTTTTTTATTTGCATGTCATCTAAGGTGTTGACTTTAAATTTACTTTCTTTCTTTCAGTTTGAACGGTAGGCAGCGGCATTGCTGTGCCCTGGCATTGCAGAAGTCTATGGGCGGCGGTGACTACTTACCATCAGGTGGCCCGTCTGCTCGTCTGCCTATCGAGGCACTAAAAAAATCAAAATATCTCTCATTTAACATTTAAAATTATCGCTTTCTTTAATGGTGAAGGAAAACATCGTAAGGCAACCCGCAGACCTGAGAATTCTTATAAGAATTTCGAAGGTATCTGAAGTCTACCAACCCGCATTAGTCCAGCGTGGTGGACTAAGGCCTAACCCCTCTCATTAGTAGAGGAGGCCCGTGCCCAGCAGTGGGACAATGTTTAACACATGGCTAGTATTATTATTATCTCTCATGCGTTGTCCGAGATTGGAATGTGACCGCAATATGGTGATAAGCTCGCCGCTTAACAAGGTACATAAATTCGACGAGCTGTGGTGCATTCGTTGCATCTTTGCCCATCCGATTAGGTCATTCCTGCGTTTTTGCCATACCTACTATTGGTATCAAGGTTAACAGCTTGAATATAAGGATCTAATAAGTAGCATCGGTTTTGCTTTACACCTGGCTTCTCGAAACGTAAATGTCCTGAGGACGACTGCCTAGGTGGCGCAGTTGTAATTGAGCATGCGTTACGACTGCTGTTCTGAGGTCTCGGGTTTGATCCCCGGGTCCCGGGTCGGGTAAATTGATTTAATTTTTTCTATTTATATTTATTTAGAGTATATATAATGACTAAAAATAATACTAATTAATAACATCAGATAAAGAAAAACTTAATAAATAACTAATGAAAAATTCTACGTCCTTCAAATGTTTCCACCTCTTCTGCGAATTTTGTCAAGTTGTATATAAATATATTAATATGCTATGACACAGTGCTGAACCATCGTATCTCTTGATAAGGCAGAACACTTGGACCAATCATAATCATAATCAAAGAACATTTACACGTCTGTTTTTTTTTAATACATTACAAATTAAATATAAATTTTATGAATTAAATAAATTAAAATAATTAGATCTAACGGATCAGCCAGTAGATCTACTGGCTGATTCGCTTGATCTCTAATATAATATACAGTCAATCATTTAACAATTATCATTTGAACTCATTCTAATTTCGAATAACCTACCGAATCATACATCCAAAGTCAATGCAGACTTAACATAAAACCGCTTCCTTTCATAACAAGTACTGAACGAGACCAGTAATTATTATCTGGAGCAAATCTTTAATGATTTTAAAAATATCGGTTCGGAACTCCTTTATGGCTCGACACTTACTTTCTCCTTCTTTAATCGCTTAATATTTTTTTTTCGAAATAGTCTTGCGTTTGACCACTATCTCGCCTGATGGTAAGTAGTGATGATGTGGTTTACGGTGGAAGGACGCTTGCCTAGATGTTACATTACCTAAAACCTAGAAAGAATTCTATGAATCCGAACAAAAATAAGTAAATTAGACACCACTCAAATCTGCTGGAAGGGGTAGTTGTCAAATAACAATCGATAGTGTTTTTTGTAATCGATTCCTGAATATCGTTGTTTTTGCTGGTGGTAGGATATTCATATCCGCCCGGATAGCGACCACCTACACATGGCGTAAAATCCGCCATAGTTGCACACGCAAGTGTGTCGCGTTCCGGGATCAGCCAGTGTACATCTGGTTTTTATCGGCGGTTTAGAGTTGGGGTACGATATTTGGAGTACTCAGACACTACACCCTCGACCACTTCTTCACCTCCTTGCCCCGTGGCGTAGTGTGAATAAGCTACACAGAAGGCCGGCGTGACACTATATAGTTTAAGAATGTCGATAAACGTGTCCCAGCCCTACACTGTTCTATTTCACACATGATCTAAATGTAAGTTTTATTCAAATTTTGAATATTACGTCGAGTTGCCGGACATAGTGATGTGCTCGGGTGTGCACGTTTTAAATGTTTACGATGATTTGTTTACTTAAGTTCTACGAAATTGAGAATATTTTTTTATTTATATAGTGCTTCTAATCCTATCTATCGATATATATAATATATATCGCGTTCTAATTTATTTTTTATTTATAATCCTAGCACACTTAATTTTTAGTGCAAAAAGTTACCAAATTGATAGTCAGTATGGTATCATTCTTTATTAGTTGATCACAGATAATAAACATACGCACTCATGCCTGTAATTTAGGTGTAGGCAGAGGTGTAACCAGTACAACTACATTTTTTTTTATTGCCTTGATAGGCAGACGAGCAGACGGGCCACCTGATGGTAAGTAGTCACCGTCGCCCATAGACTTCTGCAATGCCAGGGCACAGCAAAGCCGCTGCCTACCGTAAAAAAAAATTGCTGAGGTCATTACCGTTCTATGATGTGATAGGGGACGAGCCAAGCCATACCGGGTACAATTCTAGACTCGGGGATGATACTGATTATTTCGTAATATAAAACCCAATATCACTTTTATCTGACTCGGGGATCGAACCCGAGATTTTAGCACATTATACTGCGTATGTAATAACAACTGCACCACCGAGGCAATCAATAAGCATCTCAAAGCGATATAAAGAGAGCAATCTTTCTCAGTTTATGGACTATACCCGCTTCATATACTGAGCAAGATAGTTCGATGAAAGCTTCGATGCGACCCATCCGCAGCAAGATAATATGACCAACTTACACATTGACAGCCTGTGGGTGCAGTGGGCTAGTAGCCGGCTGAGAAACGAGAGGCCGTGGGTACGATTTCCGCACCGAGACAAATATTTATTTATTTATTTATTTAAACTTCTTATACAAAAAATTGTATAAAGGCGGACATAATGCCTGAGGCATTCTCTACCTGTCAACCTTTGGGTTGTGCAGAGAATAGAGAAGTAGGTGTAATAAATATATATATATACACACACATTACATACATATGTAAATACATATAAACATATACACACTATGAATACATACATGCATACCATAAAAAAAAAAATATATATAGACACATATATATATGTTCTGTCAAGGAAACCGCATACTAATGGGATGATTCAGCTACACTATTTAAAAGTAATTGACGAACTCTCGTTTTAAACGCCAAACGGTTCGTGGATGTCCTAATTTCAAGGGGGAGTGCATTCCAGAGAAGAATAGATTGTATAGCAAAAGAAGAGTGGATAAAATCGGAACTATGAGGCGGACACTTCAGTAAAAGGTTATTAGAAGAGCGAAGGTTTCTGTCATGGTTACTGCCTAAGTACTGAAAGTGAAAAGATAAATAAGAAGGTGGAGTAGGAGATGTAAGTATAGAAAAAAGTGTGGTAAGAGCACGTAAAGATCGACGTTGACGGATAGGTAACCATTTCAGTTGATTACGAAAAGAAGAGACGTGGTCATATTTTCTAAGGTTATAAATGAATCGAATGCAGTTATTTAGAAGATGGTCAAGTTTATTGAGTTGATCTGCATTCAGGTCAAAATAGCACACATCACCATAGTCGATTATAGGAAGGATCAAGGACTGCACCAGCATTGTCTTAGTAGTAATCGGGAGAAAGCTCCTTAAACGATACAGTGCGCGCAGAGTACTGGTAACTCTCTGGCAAACAGATGTTGTCTGAACCCGCCAGTTCATAGTGCGATCAATGTGCAACCCTAGGTTCTTTATACTGGGACACCACGCGATGATTGCGTTATTATATATCATAGGTGGAACCGTCGTGATGTCTAGCCTACTCATGATCCTAGACCTGCCTACAATAATGGCCTGACATTTAGCAGGGTTGACAGTTAGGCCGAAACTATCAGACCATCTTTGTATGTGTGCCAGGTCTTCATTAACTAAGTTAACTGCCGTTGCCACACAATTAACAGTCGCCTGAGTATACAATTGTAAGTCATCGGCATACAGGTGATACGCACATTGAAGATTTTGGGTTATGAGATTAATGAAGATAGAAAATAATAAAGGAGAGAGTATACCGCCTTGTGGGACACCAGCATCGAGATTGCACCAACTAGAGAATGTAGAATATCTGTTAGACAGATGTTTGTTTTGGGTCTGGGTGTTGTGGGACCGTAGTCCCTCGTAGTTCTTGATACCCACGATACAGGTTTGACCTAGTGTAGGGTCAGGACTATGTGTGTGTTTATTTTAATTCGTGAAACAATACTAGATTACACTCGCATATAGTTCGGTAAATTTCGCCATGTAATTTAACTTGTGAAGATTGCTTAAAGTTTACACACACCTATAACTCACAATTTGAGCTTTATATACATGTGCAAAGAGTATAATATTGAGCTAGCAGCTGAGATCAGCGTGGCGGCAGATATTAATGGTTTTTACTTTATTTATGATAAGAATGCTATCAAAGTATTACATAGTAATCGAGTTTTGTAGTTTTTTTGTGGGTAGATTGTGAGGGTACGACTTATTTAGTAGACATGTCGAGGGTATTTCACAAATATCCGTGGGTAGATTGGCCATAATTACCAACTGAGTGGGGTGAAGAGTTGCTTTAAAAGACGGCTCTCGAGCGCTCCACACTACCAGTCCGTTCTGGGACTGTCTACAGCGATATGCTGTCCGTGCGCACTTGGTATTTGGTGACTAATTGGTATTTGGTACATCTTGACAAGGAATTGTTTCTTATAATATTATGATTACTCTGACACTTAACCCTTGACTGCATTTTCACCTCCTTGCCCCGTGGCGTAGTGTGAAGAAGCTACATAACAGGTCGGCATGGTTGTGTTGAGTAGCGAGGGATAGATTGTCTCTCGCTACTCGATACTCTAATTGGACGGCATTATGCTAACCGTCAGGTGGAGTGTGGTCACTTTGCCGTGCCAGAATAAAAAAAATACCCCAATGTCCATCTTATAAAGGCTACCCACTTTGTAAGGGAGAATGTACGGATTTTTACGCATGTGATATTAGTATAGATATCTATAAAACTTCACTGTCTATAAATCCACTATGGACTCCATTTTATTCAATATTAAATATCTTCCATCGTACTCAATTCATTCGGAAGTTTCGGAATCCGTCCCGGCACTTTTTGTCCGAAACTAGTCGGGAATTTCCATCAAATGCAAATGCAAGCCGGCTTTCGGAACAGATTTTTATGCACTAATTAAATATTTTAAAAGCTCTCTGCATTTCCCTGTGACTGTGGGGTTGACAGGTTTAAAGGTAAAAACATGAATTATCTTTAAATACGTGAAGAGAAAACTTTGTACCTCTTTTAATATATTGCGCGAAAGGTGTGTGCGATTTGCCATACTTAATAGTTTAAACGGAGAAGGAGTGCAGAAAGCTAAAATGTATGTATAAGATGAATTACAAATAAATTATTATAAAATATTCATTGTGTACTGCCGGATGGCGCAGTTGTAATTGCGCAAGCGTTACGACTGCTGTGCGGGTTCGATCCCCGAGTCTGGTAAAGTGATATTGGGTTTTTCTATCTAGAAATTGTAAGTATCAGCCCGGAGTCTGGAATATGTACCCGGTATGGCTAGGCTCGCCCCCTATCATATTATGGGACCGAAATTCGGTGAAAAGTGAGTGTACCGGATACACCACTGCCTACCCCTTCGGGGATTATAGCCGTAAGTGTATATGTATGTATCATTGTTTATAATCAGACTGTAAATGTCAAATACATAACACACGCTAATGACATATGTGTACACACTCTAGCAAATGACCTAATAAAACAATATTAAAAAAAATGCAAAGATTATAGAAGTATACTTTTTTGAAAAAGAACTTTTAAATTATTGTTAGTTATGGTCGTGTTTTGACCAGTGGGCGATCCCTAGTATGTTCAATCAGCCTTAAACACAATATCCAAAGAATACACAAGGAAGGAAATAGTTTAAACAACAAAAACTGTCCCTCGAGATACAAGCTTATATTGAGGAACAGAGATCATTAATTATAACCTGTAACATGTAATTTGTATGTTTATTTTAAGCTTATATATGAAATAAAAATTTAATATGACGGAATGTTATGAATACGCATAGAGAATTCACATCGTGGGTATCAAGAACTACGAGAAATTACGTCCGACAACACCCAGACTCCAAAAAGAAAGTTGAGAATTTCACTAAAATTTGTCTCGATACGGGGGGGATCGAACCCGCGATCTCATTTCTATCTCATTTTCACAGGAAATGAAAGTGTTATGCCCTATGTGCAAAGCTTTTAATTAATAAATAAATTGTATCATGGATATGAAGTTTTCTTTTTATGTGGTAAATAAAATGATTGATTGATTTTCCACCGTATGCTGTCTAGCTTTTCTATAACCACTAAGTTAAGGATTGCGTGCCTCAAATATACTTGGTCATTTATCTATTACACATAACAATGTCATGTTTCGAAATATGTCGGCATTCTGTGAAAAATGTCCAAACAATTTTCAAGATTTTTGTCAAGTTTCATTCAATTCGTAATCATATTAAGGAAGTGTCAGCATAGAGGGATATAATAAAAATAATCTTTCCCAAACATTGTTTAAAAGTGGCCAAGTTATTTTTGTAAGCGTTAAAAAATATGTGGGTTTTTTTAAACAGATATTTTTTTTCTATATAAACTTTTTTATATATTTAACTAGCTGTGGCTCGCGGCTCCGCCCGCGTGGATGTTATTTTCGGGAGCAGAAGTATACAATCCAAGGAGTTGTCTTCTGCACTGAGGCACCTGTAGCGATTGTCCAGCCTCTCAGGTGTTGTGCCTGAATCTTAAGATTACATCTAATCCATAACAATCCATACTAATACTATAAATGCAAAAGTAACTCTGTTTGTTTGTTTGTTACCTTTTCACGACTAAACGGCAGACCGGATTGTGATGAAATTTTTACAAAATACACACTTTCATCACCTATTTTACCCCCTTAAGGATGATTTTGAAAAAAAATGTGAAACACGTATTTCTTTATTTCCGACCAAAAGCCTAAATATGAATTTCCAGATCCCTAAGTCGAGGAATTATAGATTTCCCATACAAATTTTGAACTCCTATTTGACCCCTTTCAAGGTTGTTTTTTGAGAAAAAAGAGCCTATGTCCTTCTACAGGATATAATCTATCTTCCTGCCAAATTTCATCACAATCTGGTCAGCCGTTTAGACGTGAAAAGGTAACAAACAAACAGAGTTAGTTTCGCATTTATAGTATTAGTATGGATAACTTTATAATGACAAAAATACAAATAATAAATAACACCTAACAGTCACATACATAGCCACGACCCCACACTAAGATACAAGTCTTGTGTCAGGCACTACGAGAGACTTTCGGTCTAACAACCACCAGATCCGACACAAATATCTGTCTGTGACACAAACATTTGTCCCATTGTGGGAATCGAACCCACCACCTCTCATCCGGCTGCTCACTTAATGCGCTGGGGAGGCTGTCTGGATGGAACAAAAAAAACTAAAAAAACGACGAAAACGCTCTCAGGTGCCCAAAATCTCAGCTTTAACTAATTTATCTATGTTGCAGCGTTAACATCGTCAAGATCATTAAATATTAACACAAAAAGTCAGTCTAATTTCATAGAATGGAACTTGGCCATCATACACTACCATGTTGTTCCATCAAAGCCCAAACTTCCTCATACTGAATTTTTGAACGTTGATCAGATTTCACAACTTACTAAATTATGCCGAAGGGCAACAACGGACCGGATTATCATGAAAAAGTTAGCGGATTTTAACATTATCATATTCCATTCGAAGATTAAAGTCGGGAACTTTCCGAAGTATAAAAAATTTGAAATTATATTAGATTAGAGCAGTGTTTTTCGATCTGTGGGTCAAGCCTGACTTAGGGAGTCATCGGAAAAAGGCAAGTTCCTACATATTCGTCATAAATATTTGAATAACTATTTACTAGTAGTCTTTTGAATTTTTTGCCTGTCTGTTCCAAGGCGTCACCAAAATTTTTCAATCTGTCGCGTTTTCTAAAAGACTGAAAAACACTGGATTAGAGTGTTCGAATGCAAAACTCAATTCAAATTGTGATTGACCGGCTGGGGCTACGATCCTAAGACCTCGCAGGTTCCTAAGTACACTTCCACTAAGATGATACATGATAACATTTGAAAATATATATGGCTGTTGCCCGCAGCTCCGCCTACGTGGTGTTGTCTCCTGCACTGAAGCACCTGTACCGATCATCCTACCACCCAGGTGTTGTGCCTGAATCATAGACAGAGGCCAACGTGCATCCGATCCTCTAAAACGGTGACCGGTCAGACAATATACAATTATCGCCCAATCGCAGCACACGCAACGGAAGCTCTCAAAAGGAATACATTTTCCCCGTTTTTTCAACATTCTTCATTGATGCTCCGCTCCTATTCCTCCGGTCATAGCGTGATATTGCATAATCTATAGCATTCCTCGATAAATGGGCTATTCAACACTAAAATATTTTTTCAATTAGAACTAGTAGTTCCTGAGATTAGCGCATTCAAACAAACTTTTCAGCTGTATAATATTAGTTCAAATTTTATAACACAAGGTTATACAAGCAACAGCTTATAATACAAGGTTGTACGAACTAAAACCCTTGTGTGGTAAAAGAAAAATATATGATACGATTCTGTATCATTTGCACGTACCTACTTTATTATAAAGCCGTGGAGAATATTTTTCGAATAAGTAAGAATTTATTAGTACATGCAGACAGCGGGGTCGTTTGAAATTTGTACATAGATAAAGTCGTCTGTACTGAGTTTTATTAAGGGTTCTGTAATTATGTATTATGTATTATACAAGAGTGGCTCATCTCAGAGTTATTGATTTTCACCAGCTCAGAAGAATTGTTGGTAACTTGCTGGACTTAAGGAATTAAATGATAATTGGCAAGAAACAATTTGAAACAAATCTCACTGTACGACATTCAACAGCTAGTAATTGCGCATGCGTTGATTGTGTTGAGTAGCGGGGGATGGATCGTATATCGCTACTCGATACTCTGATTGGACCGCACTGCACTTACCATCAGGTGCAGGGCGGTCACTTTGCCGTGCCAGGATGAAAACAAATGCGTTACGACTGCTATGCTGAGGTCTCGGGTTCGATCCCCGGGTCGGGTAGCGTGATATTGGGGTTTTCTATAAATACTCAGTATCTGTTCGGAGTCTGGAATTGGGCCCGGTGAGGTGATAGGCTCGCCCCCTATCACATTACGGGACCATTATAAATTTGGCAAAAAGTGGGTGTACAATAAATAACACCCAACAGTCTGTTATAACATACTTGATACTCTAATTGAAGGGCATTGTGCTTACTATTAGGTGAAGTGTGGTAACTTTGCCGTGAATAGAATAAAACGACAAGCATTACAATGTATCGCTAGAGAATGGCATCTAGCGTTGAGCTTTTCTTGGTAACAGTGTTTGGTATTACACTAAATAAAATATAATTAAATCATTTATAAATTATTCCAGTAAGGGCACTTTTTACATGTCATAATAATGTTAAAATATGTGGCGTAGGTCTTTTTTATTTTATTTTATTTTTTTTATCATAGTTCGACAAACGAGCCAGTGGGTCACCTGATGTTAAGTGATCTCCACCGCCCATGAACATCCACAATACCGAAAGTATCATGTATGCGGTGTCGGCCTTGAAGGACAGGAATAGGGATTAGGGAAGGGAAGGGGGAATCTGGGCCTCCGGATATCTCACTTACCATACGAAACGTGACAGTGAACTGTCACTTTACGTTGGTTTTCTATGAGACAGTGGTACTACCCCAGTCGAGCCGGCCCATTCATGCTGTAGACAAATATGTCTACAGCGTGGCTCTACCACTATCAAATTATAGGTTTATAGGTCTATATTTATAGGTCTATTGTAATTTGTCAGTACATTATATAAAAATGAAATTATATAAATGAAAAAGCAAACTGAAGTCACATTTACAAAGGAAAGCGTATTATAATATATCAGAATTTATGAATGATAAAATATCACTGACTAACTAATAATAAGACATTTCATAATTTGTATATATATATTTTTTAATGTATAAGGACATTTAATATCACTGGACATTCCTGAATTTAATTTAATGCATAGTAATGTTGATAATAATATTATAATACAATTGGACACCTATTTGATAACTATATAATATTAATTGCCTGTTTTTTCATGAATTTAATTGTACCGTAGTATTGTTTGTAACACTATATATTTGTACGCCATCAAGGCTAAACATGATTGATCCTTATGCTATAATATAATTTAACAACCTACATGCTTTGTGTGTATACTCATGTTCAACAAATAATGGAATAAATAAATATAAACTCATAAAATAGATACATTCTTTTAGCAAGTCACATTCATATGAGACTAAAAATATAATCGAACCCGAGACCTCAGTACAGCAGTCGTAACGCATTACAACAGCGCCACCGAGGCACTTACAACAACTGAACAATCTAATTATTTGTAACAATATAAATGATATTACATAACATGTCCGCAAATTGAATACCTACATTCGAGAAAGGAAAAAAATACAACTTTTTTACCTTAACAAGGAGAATGTCTGTACACGAATGTCCGTTGTACAATTATATTTTTAGCTAAATGAACATCGTATGTAGCAGCGATAGCCTAGTTGGACAGTTTTAGGCAGCGGCTTTGCTGTGCCCTGGCATTGCAGAAGTCTATGGGCGGCGGTGACTACTTACCATCAGGTGGCCCGTCTGCTCGTCTGCCTATCAAGGCACTAAAAAAAAAGAAAAAACCACGGACTGGCAAGACGAAAGTCGCATGTTCGAAACCCAAATGGCATACACCTCTGACTTTTCTAAAGTTACGTGTGTATTAAACGTTAATTATCGCCTGCTTTAACGGTGAAGGAAAACAGCGTAAGAAAACCTGCGTACCTGAGAATTCTCGTAAGAATTTCGAAGGTATGTGAAGTCTACCGAACTGCATTAGGCAAGCGTGGTGGACTAAGGCCTGGAGGGTTACTCTTGACACTCGATTCCAATTTAAAATTGGGATTGGATTCGAAAACTGTACAATTGGCACTATTGAACGCAAAACCAACGCACGATTTAACTGAATACGGCGGAATTTTTAGTAACTAAATGAATAGAGTATTTACGATCGGTAGTTCGTAAATATTCTATTTTATTTGTTGGGTGAGTTGAGAGTGCCAATATTTTCTAGATTGGAATTGAAACTGTATCGAGTTCGAGATTGGAATTGATTTCAATAGTAGGCCTACTGACCCCTCTTATTAGTAGAGGAGGCCCGTGTCCGGCAGTGGGACAATGTTTAATACAGGGCTAGTATTACTAACATCGTATTCTACTATTACTGCAAATGTGTTCTGACACTCCTAGGTTCGAGTCCCATATAAAATCGTTTTGCTACGGAAGTGGACAATAGGGTAGTTTCCTGTGTTTAATTTTATTCGATATGCAACCAAATATAATACGTAAAAGGAAGTCGTTTGCGAAAATTGCTTGAATGGGATCACAATATTTATTTTAATTATTGGTATGAGCAAAAATGGGTGCGTAGTGGGTGTGCATCTTATCTTCCTCGCACAACGGCACGGTAATGGCCATTCTGAGATGTGACGTCACGGCTCATATCATGCATTCTTTTTGCTGCCATTTGATAATTATACCTTCCAGCATATTTGAATGGTGTCAATTTACTACTTTGTTTGGATTCATAAAAGGCATTTTATTATAGGTTGTAGGCAATGTAACTTGTTTATTTCTATTTGATTAATTTCTTTGCGGGATAAAACACAGTTAATCATTCCTAGAGGCTCGCCGAGTTTGATTACTCGGTATTGAATAATGCGTGCCATTGTCGATCCTGGCTTAACAGGAGTTACAATGTCGGTGTGTAGACGGGATATTCTTCCATATTTTTTAATCTATTTTGAATTAATATAAAAAAATTAACCAAACTAAACGCAGGAATCAAGCCTATTGATATACTCATAAATGACCCTAGATGAGATTCGATCCCCATGCCTCACGGAACGGTTCTAAGACCAATGTTTTCAACCCAAAGATAAGTTAGTAACGCAAGTGTTTTAATTTCATGATTTAATACATGCTTAAACAAGAACAAGGGTATTGTATGTTCAACGGAAAGTTAACAAGGCAATCTTTTAATCTCATAATTTAATAAATCCTTAACACCTACCAAAACTTTCACCAGATCTCTTTTGACCAGGAATCGAGCGGCAAGTATTCTATTACAAAGCGACAGTACATAGCAAAAAGCAATTGAAATATAAACACTTTCTGATTACTTTCATTGCGTAATACGTACACGGTAGTAAGGTCTTGCTTTATTTTTAAACATCCCGGCAACTGTTGGCTGCTTGTCAATTATATTAATACCCGACAGTCCACAGCCTCTATGGCAGAGCTGTGAATCGAGAGGCCGCGGGTTCAATTCCCGCACTAGGCAAATGTTTGTGTGACAGACATATATAAAGGCTGAATTTCTTGATGCTTCTTCTCAGACCAGTGGGCATTTCCGAAGCACCTGTAAATTTTTATAAACTTTAATAATTCTGATTGTAAAAAGTGCACCTAGTGGCTTACCTTACTAAATAAATGATTTGATTTTACACATAGTAATTTTCACACTTTGCACATCAACATTCATTTTGGAACAGAAATGGCCAATATCATCTTACTAATATTATAAATGCGAATGTTTGGATGGATGTTTGTTACTCATACACGATAGAACGGCTGAATAGATATAGTTGAGATTTGGCAAAGAAATAAATTATAGTCTGGAATAGCACATAGGCTACTTTTATCCCGGAATATTGCAAGGTTCCTATGGGATAGCAAAATATAGAAAGATGAAACAGCTTAATATGACTCCGTGTATTTTATACCCATTCTTTCAAAAATAAGTACCACGCGAGCGGAGCCACGGGCAACATCTAGTGGATTGATATACAGGCTACTTCTTAACTCATCTTCAAAACACTTAAAATTTACCAATACCTATATATAGCACGCAACAAATGACTATTTCAATACAAATGAACTTATTGACTTATCATTTCAAAAGCACACGCTTGCCTAGCCGAAGTTAAATTGAATGAGCTATTTACTACTTCGAACAATAGACTGCACTGCACACCGTTTGTTGAACAAGCGGCATTATGCATCGATTGGCCTCGGAATACTGTGGACGCATTTGGAGAGAATATTAGTTAATTTTGGATGAGTCTTTAAATCTATGAATTGATTCGGGCCTGATCCCACCGCAGACAAATCTTTGTGTATCACAAATATTTTATCTGTTTTCTGTGGGTTAAGAATGTTCTAGACAGAGCCTATTTATTAATCAAGGACCGATCATAGACAGTATATCTCTAGCATAATTTAAAATGTTCTAGAAATAACTGAATCCATACTAATACTATAAATGCGAAAGTAACTCTGTTTGTTTGTTTGTTACCTCTTCACGACTAAACGGCTGAACGGATTGTAATGAAATTTGGTAAGGGAATAGATTATATCCTGGAGAAGGACATAGGCTATCTTTTTTCTCAAAAAACAACCTTGAAAGGGGTCAAATAGGAGTTCCAAATTTATATGGGAAATCCATAATTCCTCGACCCTAGGATCTGGAAATTCATATTTAGGCTTTTGGTAGGAAATAAAGAAATACGTGTTTCAACGTTTTTGAGAAATCATCCCTAAAAGGGGCAAAGTCAGGTTAAACGTATGAGGTATTCTTTAGATGCAATCTCAAAATTCAGGCACAACACCTGAGAGGTTGGACAATCGCTACAGGTGCCTCAGTGTAGAAGACAACTCCTTGGATTGTATACTTCTACTCCCAAAAATAACCTCCACGCGGGCGGAGCCGCGATCAACAGCTAGTTCTTACTAAAAGACTGATCATGGATAGTATATGTCTAGATTTTATGCTATAGTAATCTGCTACTATCGCGTTACTTTCTTGGTTGTTTTACCCCATTTCAATATAAATGAAAACATATAAATAAGAAGAAATAAATCTTTGCCAACTTTTTGGACACTACAGAAACTGTATTCATTCCCCAGGCATAGTTTATCACTTGGATAATCAAGCTATCCTTCAGCGGCATTTGGTAATGACAAGACATCTAACTAAGCCTAACAAAACAAGTGCAGTTAACAAACTCGTTGTGCACGGGGCTTTAGAAATGATGTTACTATTCTGTAGGTAATCGTGCTTGGAAGATGTCTTAGAAGCAGGAAGTAAACTTAAAGATATAGTAACCCTAGATGCGTCTATTATTCTTTTCAAAACCGGCTTAAATGGCACAAATAAAGTTGAAGATGTAGAATTTCTAGATGTATTATTTTTTTTTAAACTAGCCCAAATAGTAGTTCGAAGTTACGTGTGTTCTTTGTTAATTATCGCTTGCTTGACAGTAATAAGTGTATTCTAAAGACAGGATCGACAGTATCGAGCATCGGTGATACAGTGTTCTTGCTGCAGCGTTTAGCGTAGGTTTAATTTTCAATGATACATAAGCTGAAACATTGTCCCGCTGCTGGGCACGGACCTCATCTACTAATGAGAGGGGTTAGGCCATAGTCCACCACGCTGGCCTAATGCGAGTTGGTAGACTTCACATACCTTCGAATTTCTTACTAGAATTCTCAGGTATGCAGGTTTCCTCACGATGTTATCCTTCACCGTTAAAGCAAGCAATAATTAACATTACACACGTAACTTTAGAAAAGTCAGAGGTGTATGCCGTTTGGGTTTCGAACATACGACTTTCGTCTTGACAGTCCGTACCGCAACCAACTAGGCTATCGCTGCTATGCTGCTTGCTGATATTTACCAAATAAAAAAAAGCGCTCCAGTAAGGTCCAGAACAATTTAAAAGTACTTTATAAATATTTGATTTTGTTTGAATGCGAAATGCGGTAGGCAGCAGCTTTGCTGTGCCCTGGTATTACAGAAGTCTATGGGCGGCGGTGACTACTTACCATCAGGTGGCCCGTCTGCACGTCTGCCTATCGAGGCACTAAAAAAAAATAAGCTCGTTTCTAGTTGTATTCTGATTTTTATTTGTAAGTGGTAGATCCATATTATTTAATTTACTGATACGACCTGGATGATGCCAAACAAGACTAGTGTAAAGTAGCAGAATTGTTGTCTTACTTATGCCTTTACGGTTACCCAGACCTATTACCAGAATTTCCTATTTGTTTCTTCAAAGATCAGCAGTGTACCAATTTTTCTTCTATATTTCTTAAGGCTGCACTGGTTACACCTCTGCCTATCCCTTCGGAGATAGGCGTGAGTTTATAAGTGTAAATATACTGGAAGAGTGTCTCTGTGGTAGTTTATATGATAAACATTTAGGAAAAAACCCCGTAAATGTATTTAGGGTTTTATCATTGGAAATCACTTTCCACTAGATAATATTGCTAGAAAAATATCTCATACAAGCTGTTGTCTCTTCCAAAGCCACTAAGCCCTTGTTTCCTTGGCGCGTAACAATAAAACATCACGGTCTGTGGTGAGAAAATTAATTTCCTCTTTGTACAAGTTGTTTATTTAAGAATCGTTTATACGACAACAATAAACGTTATAAATCGTGTGTTATCCACGTGCGTGCATGAAAAATTGTTCACAAACATTTATATAATTTGCGCTGTGTTTATTTGTGGAATGTGTGGATATTTGTTATGGTTATTTAATGTTTTTTGTTGGCATAGTCTTTGTAACTTAATACAACAATTCTGGCTAAGAGTGTGACATTCGCTTTATTTACGCGTAAAGACAGATATCAATAATGCAGGAGAGGACAAACCAATAACAAAATATATTTGATGTGAAGACCTATTGAATTTCTTCAAAAAATTTTGGAATATTGTAATGCTTCAATTTATTTCTATTCGCCATTTAAATGACATGATTTCTGTGTTCAGCGAATATTATAATCTTATTTCAATATTCGCTGGTAATAGTAAAGAACCCTTGACGATAGCTGAGATTAAATTCGTCTGTTTTTGATCGATCCAGTTGACATCTCATTATTTGGTGGATATTAAATTTATATTATGTTACACATGGTTATAACACAAAATATTTATTCTATTACAGGAATACCCAAGCTTCTTAGTAGCACTAAAACATGATACTTTTTAATTAATAATCGCCCGCGTTACTAATTACTACATACATATACATTCGCGCCTGTAATCCCCGAAGGGATAGGCAGAGGTGTAACCAGTACACCCACTTTTCGCCGAACTTCACTCCTATAATGTGATAGGGAGCGAGCTTATCGCCATACGGGGTACAGGTTCCAGACTCCGGGCTAATACTGAGAATTTCTAGATAGATAAACCCAATATCACTCTACTCGACCCGGGGATCGAACCCGAGACTTCATCACACGCATGCACAATTACAACTGCGCCACTGAGGCAGTCTACTAATTACTAATGATCGCAGCAAAGAGATTGACTAGAATTATTGATAGCGATTAAGAATTTTCTTACGGGACTGTACTGTGGTATTTATCATGATTACTTTTAAATGTATTATGTGTGACTGCCTCGGTGGCGCAGTTGTAATTGCGCATGCGTTACGACTGAGGTCTCGGGTTCGATTCCCGGGTCGGGTAAAGTGATATTGGGTTTTTCTATCTAGAAATTCTCAGTATTAGCCCGGAGTCTGGAACTTGTGCCCGGTATGGCGATAGGCTCGCCCCCTATCATATTATGGGACCGAAATTCGGCGAAAAGTGGGTGTACTGGTTACACCTCTGCCTACCCCTTTGGGGATTACAGGCGTGAGTGTATATGTATATGTGTGTATGTAGTATGTGTATTTAAAGTAGATTTTTGTGCTGTCACAGTAAATTGATCACACTGCACCGGAATAAGCCAGATACAACTATTTCTTGCTACTCGATACAGTCATGCCGGCCTATTTACGACCTTTTGTTTTTTACGTTTTTAATTTCTATTTTTTTATAATCTGATTTTTAACTCTAAATTTACCTATAGATCATTTAGACTTATAGGTATTTTTAATTTTAAATAATATTCATAGTTTTGTAAATATTTCGTTTTCTGATATTGAATACTTAAAGTCATATAACAGAATATCAGCCCTACATGGTAATTGATCTTAGCAATTGTATGTGAGCCTCTTAGAGTATTTAACAGTGAGCCTCCTCAACTAACGACAGGTATTCGGTAATTTGTCCTCCAGGCAGACACAATGCTGGTTGGTAGAGATACATAACAAATAAGCTGGTGCCGCTTGCTGGTGGTAGGATATTCATATCCGCCCGGATAGCGACCACCGTACACAGGGTGTAAAACCCGCCATAGTGCCACACACAAGTGTGTTGCGTTCCGGGATCAGCCAGTGTACATCCGGTATTTCTCGGGGGTCTAGAGTTGGAGTACAATGTTTGGCCATTTTGCGGCCTTCTGAGTACTCTGACAATAGACCCTCGACCGCTTCTTCACCTTCTTGCCCATGACGTAGTGTGAAGAAGCAGGCCGGCATGATTGTGTTGAGTAGCATGGGATAGACCGTCTCACACTACTCGATACTCTAATTGGACCGCACTGCGCTTACCATCAGGTGCAGTGCGGTCACTTTGCCGTGCCAGGATAAAAAAAAAATAAGACAAAAAAGTAACAATTCGTAACAATTTAATATCAACACTATTTACAATAAATAAATCAACTACAACATGAAGACAGTTGAAAATGACTTAAAATTAATCAACAATTATTTACAAGGTACGAGCTAACACCCCAATCAATGATGACCCTTGTTGTGGTGAATGGTCTTATAAATGGGGATTTTCACGGGGTATGGGTGAGGAACATGGACAGTCACGGTCTTTTCAACCTTGATAGGCACATGTTTCTCGACGGGGTAGGGTACATGCTTGACAACGGGGTAAGGCACAACCTTTTCGATGGGGATCGAGATTTCAGTCTCAACAGGAACAGCTACTGGCTTGTTGACGGGTACCTTGACGGGGTAAGGCTGGGGTACTCCGATCAGAATGGGTTTGGGCACGTTGATGTGGATTGGCTTGTGGACTGGGACGGTGATGTGCTTGTATAATGGTACGGTCACAGGGCTCTCGACGTCAACGTGTTCGCCAACTGGGAAGGCCTCAGCGTGACCTTCTCCGCCACCGTACTCGTTTCCAGCGTCTTCAAGAGTGAAACTTTGGCCCTGACCTCCGAATCCGTGGCCGCCGTCGCCTCCGCTGAAATCTCCCTGGCCTCCAAGCCCTTCATGGCCTCCGAAGCTAGCTTGTCCTCCGAAGCTAGCATGTCCTCCGAAGCCACCTTGTCCTCCGAAGCCACCTTGTCCTCCGAAGCCACCATGTCCTCCGAAGCTACCTTGTCCTCCAAGCCCATGCCCTCCAAAATCGCCCTGACCTAAGCCAGAATCATGGGCTGCTTGCAGATACGTATCACCTCCGAAATCTTGTCCACCATCGTGGCTGAATCCTTGGCCTCCAAGTTCATGACCCTCAAACTGGCCTTGGTCTTGACCGCCTTGGGCAAGGGCTATTGTTTGTCCCCCATGCCCTGAGAAGTCTTGTCCCCCTCCAAGGTTGTACTCCTGGCCGCCGTAACCCTGACCTTCTCCGCCGACGTCGTTGGAGTAACCGCCTTCATACCCGGCCTTGCATGAGGCAACTGCCAGCAATAAACACACCTGGAATGAGAGAAATGGAAGTTGGTTAGAATGAGTAGGCAAAATGAGTTTGATAGTGTATTTAAAAATAGCTGGAATATTTTTTTATAACTGAGTATTAAATATTAAGAGTATCGAGACAAATTATTTTGTGAATTCATTGTTTTTTTTCGAAACATATAAACCTATTTATATGTCTTTATTTTATCCTGGTACGGCAAAGTAACCACGCTGAACCTGATGGTAAGCGCAGTGACATCCTGTTAGAATCTCAAGTAGCGAGAATCAATGTATCCCTCACTACTCAACATAATCTTGTTTCGACCTGCTGTGTAGCTTCTTCACACTACGCCATGAGGCAAGGAGGTGAAGAAGCGGTCGAGGGTCTAGTGTCAGAGTACCCCAACTCTAGACCTCCGACAAAAACTACACTTGCGTGTGCCACTATGGCGGGTTTTACACCCTGTGTATGGTGGTCGCTATCCGGCCGGATATGACTGTCCTACCTGCCGGTGGTAGTAGGTGGTAAAAGCAGCGGCAGTTTTCTAAATAATTAAACATTCTAGACTTAAAATTGTTACTTGTAACAGTTTTTTTTATTTTCCCTATTTTATCGTTACCGGATACAATAAGACCAATCAAAACAACGAGAAAGTTAATTAATAAAAAGTAAAGAGCTCTCGTACGTTCTAAACATGAGTCGAGTGGCTTCGTTATTTATTTTACGTCAGCAATTTTGGTTTCTATATTGCTTTGTTCTATTTGTAATTTTAAAATCTTATCTGCATTAAACACTTTGGCACAAAGCCATTCTGCGCGAAAATTGTAAAAAAATTGGCAATCATGGGGACTGCTGACATAAGTAAAAACTTAAATTGTGGTATTACTGTGTTCTTTTTTCGAACAGCGTCCATGAAGCAGTAACTTTTTTTTGTTTATGTTTGCCAATAATTATAGAACTTCATATGTCAAAATCTGAGTGTGACTGTCACTCGAGTTCAGTGCTTTTCCTCCATCCCAAAAGTGCCCAACATGCCTAAATAAGTATTTAGAAGTTCGAACAAAGATTGATTTTTATATATAAGAAGATTGTTGAATGCTTATGAACCAATCTAGGCAATATTACTCTGGAATTACACATACATATATATACACTATAACTAGTAAACTAGTAAACCCACTTTTCGCCGCGCTTATTATATAGCATAGTCCGACAAACGAGCCCGTGGGTCACCTGATGTTAAGTGATCTCCACCGTCCATGGACATCCACAATACCGAAAGTATCATGTATGCGCTGTCGGCCTTAAAGGACAGGAATAGGGATTAGGGAAGGGAAGGGGGAATCTGGGCCTCCGGATATCTCACTTACCATACGAAACGCGACAGTAAACTGTCACTTTACGTTGGTTTTCTGTGAGACAGTGGTACTACGGTACTACCCCGGTCGAGCCAGCCCATTCATGCTGTAGACAAATATGTCTTCAGCGTGGCTCTACCACTATAGGGGGCGAGCCTATCGCCATACCGGGCATTCCAGACTCCGGGCTGATACTGAGTATTTCGGGATAGAAAACCCATATCACTTTGTCCGACGTATCGAACCCGAGACCTCAGCACAACAGTGCTCCGTTCGCAATTAAAACAACGTCGTCGAGTCCGGAACTATAATAATCACACATGTCATTTTATAGTTCCGTAAGTTATTATTGAAGGTGGTCATTTATTACCAAAAGTTTACAAGTATGATTCACGTCAAGTCAAAAAGGTGCGATCACCTTTCACTAGACATCGTTTGCCTCTCATAAACCAGTTCAATTATATGTTCATTTTGTTTTTTGTAATGAGTTTTTGTGATTGTAAATTTAATGTTAACTGTACTAATAAGATGCTTAGTATAATAATTTACCATTCAAAACTGACAATACTCGCCCTTATGGACATGCGTATTAAGCGTATTTGTAACGTTATTATTATGGGAATAAAATTGATTTTGGCTTGTATTTTACTCACCAATTATTATCTTTTTCCGGATGGATCCGAACGTAAGACAAAATACAGTATGTTTAACTATGACAGATGTATAACGTTAAGATAGTAAGGCCGTCTATATAAAAAAAATTGCTTTCGTATGTTTGTTTCCACAAAACTCAAAACGATGGCTTGCCTCGAAGTTTAGACTGGTTGGATTTTTACCTAAGACTGTTACTATTAGGTAAAAAGTTCCGGAAGTTCCAACGGGAAAGAGAAATATTTTTTTAAGTTAAGTTGCCATTGTAACCGTTGTTATTGTCTGAATTTATTTATTTACACTTCGAATAATGTAAGACTGAGCTACAGCGAAGCGTCACAGCCTCCGTGGCGCTGCGAGCGAGTAGCCGGCTGTGCAACGAGAGGCCGTGGGTTCGATTCCCACACCAAGAAATATACTTGCGCGACAGACAGAAATTCGTTTCGGGTCTGGGTGTTGTGGGACTGTAGTACCTCGTGGTTCTTGAGCCCCACGATAAAGGGGCCAGAACTATGAGTGTGACTGTTGGGTATATTTATTACTAGATGTTGCCCGCGGCTCTGCCCGCGTGGATGTTATTTTTGAAAGAAAAGGTAGACAACTCATGGAGGCGTCTTAAGCTTTTTCACCTTTCTATATTTTGTTATACCATAGGAAGCGTGCACTTTGGAAGCGTGCATTTTTCCGGGATACAAAGTATGTGCTATTCCAGACTATAATCTATCTCTGTGCCAAATTTCAACCAGATCCGTCCAGCCGTTGTAGCGTGATTGAGTAACAAACATCCATCCAAACATTCGCATTTATAATATTAGTAGGATTATTAGAAGATTTGACATGATAAAGTAAATTCTAAAGTATTTATATAAAACATCTATCTTCCGATTAACACAATTCCGTCGCTGTAATCGAACTCGCTCTCGTTTCTCATTAACCCATCAGAAAGGCGTAGATATTACATAAATAGCACCCAGCCGCACGTTCACTTTTACATAAGATCGCGGTGAACGCTATAAATTATCCATTACGTACTACTAGAGTCTAATTACATAGATGCACCCACGTGCGACAACTTAGCGGAGAATGGATCGAGACGAGTCACGGGTTCGATTCCAGATGAGGGACACAAAGTTATTTTTTTTAGTGTCTCTATAGGCAGACGATCAGACTAGCCACCTGATGGTAAGTAGTCACCGCCGCCCATAGACTTCTGCAATGCCAGGGCACAGCAGAGCTGCTGCCTACCGTTGAACCTCGATAGACAGACGAGCAGACGGGCCGCCTGATGGTAAGTAGTCACCGCCGCCCATAGACTTCTGCAATGCCAGGGCACAGCAGAGCCGCTGCCTACCGTTGAACCTCGATAGACAGACGAGCAGACGGGCCGCCTGATGGTAAGTAGTCACCGCCGCCCATAGATTTCTGCAATGCCAGGGCACAGCAAAGCCGCTGCCTACCGTTCATTTATTTTTCCTTCGCTAATAACACATATTAATTATGTTATTATTGAGCGTCGCGAGATGTAAAATCTGTAGTTGAAAATATTCAAACTGCATTCAGTTTAAAATTAAATAAATACACACAACAGTCACACACATAGTCCTGACCCCACACTAGGTCAAACCTGTATCGTGGGTATCAACTAAGAGGGACTACGGTCCCACAACACCCAGAAACAAACATCTATCTATCACAAATTTGTTTCGGTGCGGTAATCGAATCTACGGCCTATCGTTTCACTTGCCAACTGCGCCACTGAGCCTGTTTATCCAGTACCAATGTACAATCAACCTCTGTTTATATCGTCTACTTAGAAAAGAGTTATCTCAATAAACTTTTAGCTTTTTTCGTTCAAAAACCTCTTTAACACATCAATCAGTATTTACTAGATTGATTCAAGATGTTTTAATCACTTTGAGAATCATGAAGACACTTTCTTCGAACACAGAGCTAGATAGAATAGAGGTGACGCTAATACATAGAAATAGTAATTGTCTGACAGGATAAGGATGCACGGCAAGTGTTATGACGTCACCTCCCGGAATGTCCATTACAGTACAATCGTGTGAGGGAGATAGTGGGACGCACTACTACGCACTTATGTTTGCTCATATCAATATGTAGAATATTATTTGCGGTCTTATTTTAATTTTCCAATTGTTTTTTTTTACAACAAAATCAACGCAGCAAATTATACTGAAGGCCCAAAAATCACCTTCTTCTAAAATCTAAACATAGGTAAATTTTTTGTACAAATTCACGGGTTTATAATTTTCCGTCAGTGACTATCTCATTTGCCGGCTTCGTACCCATTATAATCCGTAACCTGCCTTAATTTAAGAATTGAGGCCATCACATTTAAGGTCATTGCCCATCACCGCTCGGAGCCTAAATTCAATTTCCGGAATTGAAGTGTGAATGAAAAATTTTCGCCACGCTCTGTCGACTTGCCTGCTCCGCTAGTTCATTGCGAAATACAGTTATTGTATTACGTCCACTTATATAATATGACATTGTGTCTAATTCAATGGCATTATGCAAAATTTATTACCGATTGTTGCTCTTTTAGAATTCATTTTTTTATTTCAAAATTATGTAAAAACAGCAGGCCGGCATGACTGTGTTGAGTATGAGTAGCGAGGGATAGATTGTTGCTACTTGATACTCTAACTGGACTGCACTTACCATCAGGTGGAGTTTGGTCACTTTGCCGTCAGAATAAAAAAATAACAGTGATTGTGGATTATTTCATTATAGAAAGAAAAATATACAATCAGTGTTTTAATATTAAATTAAACACCGTTTATGTCCACTGGTTGCTATGGCAATCTATAGCAACTTGTTGACTTAGACTAGGGTTACCAACCCTTTCAAATACTAGGATTTGAAGTTAGACAATCCAGGATAATTCAATTTAAAACCAGGACGCATCTTTGTTTTAAAATACCGCAAACTCTTGCGAGCCAAGACGCACCATTGCAGAAGTGGTGTGCGAATTTTAAAATACAGGACATTATTAGGGCGCTGCTTAAAAACTATCCAGGACACCTCAGGACACTCAAAAGCCAGGACATGTCCTGGGAAAACAGGACGGTTGGCAACTCTAACTTAGACCAAGTTTAAAGTTAGTCTACGTTTATAATAAGGTTCGTAATGTGTTTAATGTTAAGATAAGTAGCATTATTGACCTAGTGCCAGCGTACATAAGCTGAGAAGCCTCTGGGGTCCTGAGTTCAAAGTTTTTATCACATTATTTAACGGTAATTGGCTAACCGTGAGCGTACTAGTTGCAATTTAACCTACCCCTTTGTAGGTACAGGCGGGAGCTTACTTATATATGGACGAGCTGTGAAGCGAGAATCTATGTGTGGATGTCGTAAAAAACACGTTTTATTTACAATCCAAATTACAAGAACACAAATGCCTATCGTAAAACTAACTTGAGCTACCTTAAAACTTAAAGCTCAGCTTTAAAGCTGAGTATGGCGTAAGGAATAAATTTAACTAAGCAAATAAATATACAATAAGAAGAAAAGATTTTTTTTAACAGAATAGAATCTTCGAAAGAAGCTTAGTAGTTCTACAGAAATCCCAAATAATCCCTCAAATGTAGCATTTATATTGAAAACTATTTTTTGAGAATACAACAGACCATAGTATTCGACTTAAATAAACTTTGAGTAAATATTAAATGTCGTAATTTGAATGGCTAAGAAAAACCTTCAAAATCTCGAAACAACACGCGAATGTCAACCTTATTGTGTTGTTTTTCAAGTTGTATTCTGACTGTATATGGGGGTTTTATTGGAATATGATTTTATTCAACTATAGTGTGGGCAAGATTTTTTTTTACACTCACGCCTTTAATCCAAGAAGTGTTAGGCAGAGGTGTAATCAGGACACCCACTTTTCGTGGAATTTATTACAGTCCCATAATGTGATAGAGGGCAAGCCTATCGCCATACCGGCCACAATTCCAAACTCCGGGCTGATACTGATTATATCACTTTACCCGACCCGGGGATCGAACCCGAGACCTCACCACACCAGTCCTAACGCACGCGCAATTACAACTACGCCACCGAGGAAGTCTTATATAATGTTTATAATTTTATCTTTATTATTTTTATCTGCAATATATTTTTTTTCACCTGATCTAATGAGCATGGATTGTACTTGGGCAGCGAATTTGCCTTGTGGATTGTGAGATATAGGATTCAATTCCTATGTCAATAATTTTTATTTTTATATATTGACGTTAACTGGGTTTTATTATTTTATTAGATCGTTTAAAGTGCCTCCAATCAGTTAACATTTTTACTAGTGAAGATAAATAAAATGGAAATGGATTTCATATTGGCCTAGCTTTTAATTTATTGTTTATGCATATATCTTGACACTGCACTTAAATAAATTGCGTAACTTTAATTCTCTAGCTCATGGAAAAATTACAAACATGCAGGAATCGAACCCTCTCTGTTCTCTACACGATACACCATTGAAATAACATAATCTATATTATTCTAATATAAGTCGAAACCTAATAGGATATCAGTGAGCTTATTTAATTTTGTTTATTTCTCAAAATGATTACCAAGTATAAAAGTTTATCCAAAATTGATTTATAATTTACATATTATATAAATTATCATATCTCCCAAATAGCAGTAAAACTAAGTTTGGTATTTACAACAGACGATCCAAATACTTTCTAAACAAGGTTTCAAATAAGTAATAACAGTGCGCATCACATAAAAACGGCTGATCAGATTTCAAAACAAGTTTAATTAATCAACACTTCAGTTAACATAAAATTAAATAGATATGATGGACTGGACAAACATTGGTCTCGGTGCGGAAATCGAATTCACGCCCTTCCGTTTCAGAACCGGCTACTTGCCCGCTGCAACTGCTGAGGCAGTAACGAAGATTACCCGGCGAACTATTAATTACGGCGCACTAGTTTCGTTTTGTCTATCCTTTTGAGAATACAGACGTGTTTTAGTATTTAATTTAGTTGTATTAGCTTTTATTGGCCGTTAGAGTATTCAACAAAAAAGTTACACGAGACTTGAAAATATTCGTCGAAGCTTGTACTATTTAGCACTACCAATTAACATCACATTACATTTTTAATAAAACTGAATCAAAAACTATTTCATAAATGTTAATTATGATCAAATCCATAATTTTTAGGTCACCTCAAAAACAATCACAAACACAAAAAATACACGCAAACACAAAATTAATTTCATCCCGATAAAATAAATGCAACAAATTATCCCGCTGATAAAATAAATGCAACAAATTATCCCGCTGATAAAATAAATGCAACAAATTAACCCGCTGATAAATTAAATGTAACAATTTTTTACTGTTAAAATAAATGCAACAAATTTTGCACTGATAAAATAAATGTAAATTAAAATCACTTACAAAAGTCTTCATGTCGCTATGTTTGGAGCGAGTGCTCGGATTGGCTACAGTGGTGCAATGATGCTTCAGACAAATGCACTATCATTTTTATAGTCGCCGGAAGTGAGTGTACCACGCGCCAACGTAGAAAGGCCCGGGGAATTCTATAGAGATGGTTGTTTGAAGGGAGCCGATATTTTGGGACATTAAACTCGTTTGTGAAATTAAGTTCCGAATTGGACTTTTACCTATCCTCAAAAGGGTATGCAGAGAATGCTCTTCCGTCTCATGATATGATTGGCAATATCATAGTTCCAATAGACGAACGAGAAGTATCTTAGAATTGGAAAACGGATACTAATTTTAGATACAAGATAGATCCCCGAAAGTGTACGCAGAGGATGCTATTCCCGCCCCATTATGTGATAAGAAATTATATCATCATATCATAGTTCCGATTTTTTTTTTATCATAGTTCCAATACATAAATGAAAAATATTTAAGAAATGGAAAATTTACTTGATAGGTTTCTCTGCGCAACTTTATTAAGTCTTGAATGTATAAGCTTTGAAAGCTCCTTTGGCCGTCAATATTTTAATGAAATGCAAATGTGTGCTCTACTTTGATAGCAGCTTATTAGTTTATAGATTCGTATCGATTTCAGACAAGTGTAGGAAGAGAGAAGAGGATGTAAGCTTCTGGAAATCTTAACTAATAAAAAGCATTACCATGTTGTTAATTCATCAGTTTCGTGTAAAAATAATATATACACCAAACAGTCACACACATTACTCTCACTAGACACTAGGTAAAATCTGTATCTCGATAAAGAACTACGGTCTACAACCAGACCTGAACATCTGTCACACAAACATTTGTCTCGGTGCGAGAATCGAACCTACGGCCTTATATTTCACAACCGGGTAAACAGTGGCATTAAGACTGTATTTGATTGATTGATTAATTGATATCCTTATCGCTTGCTTAAATGGTGAAGGAAAACATTGTGAGGAATCCTTTACGCCTGCAAATTCTATTTAAGAATTTTGAAGGTATGTGAAGTCTATCAACTTGCAGTAGGCCATCTGCCCGTCTGCCTACCAAGGCACTAAAAAAACCTTTTTAAAATTTCTTCTACTTATAACAAAAAAAAAAAAAAAAAAAAATTCAAAATGTTTATTCATGACATCGGGTACATACATTGGTCTTAGGTTATAGGTAAGGTCCGCCGAAATCTGCTTCTAGAGCATATGAATATATAAAAGAGTTCCTTAAATTTAGCTTAAGATTAATTATTATGTGTTTTATTAATTATTATTAACACACTCATAGAAATTCAGACAGAATGTTTCGTAATGAATAACACATATGTTTTATACTAGATCTTCTCAGGAATTGCTTGCCGACGAAAGAACCAAATAAATAAATAAAGCCACGCTGTCAGCAATTTTGTCTATAGTATAAATGGCTCGATCAGAGGGATACTCTCGACACTCAATTCCAAATTAAAATTGGGATTGGGTTCGAAAACTATACAATTGACACTCTTAAACGCAACATCCGCGCACGATTTAACTGAATACGGCAGATTTTTTAGTAACTAAATGATATTGAGTATTTACGATTGCTAGTTCGTAAATATTGTATTTCATTTAGTTGAGTGAGTTAGAGTTCCAATATCTTATAAATTGGAATTGAAACTGTATTGAGTTCGAGATTGGAATTGATTTCAAGAATATGCCTACAGGATTTTACCACTGTCTCATACAGAACGTGAAAATACAGCTTACTGTGAGTAAAGCTTCCGAAAGCCCTGATATCTTCCTGGTTCCCATTTGCCATTAAGATGAATGCACCATGATTCTTCTGTGGGTTAGGTACAGAAGAATAACTTATTTTCTAGCTGAAAGTTTAAAAAGGCAAACTGCCATAGTACCATAGTGCCATAGTGCCATATATGATACTGCAAAGTCACACTTAGGTGGTTTAACTATCGATAGCTTTTGTTCTAAATTTAAACCTTTCTACAACTCATTGAATATATAACTGTCTAGATGTTGCCCGCGGCACCGCCCGCGTGGAAGTTATTTTAGGAAGAAAAGGTATACAATCCATGGAGGCATCTTATGCTATTACACCTTTCTATATTTTGCTATGCAGTAGGAAGCGTGCATTTTATCGGGATAAAAGTGGCCTGTGTCATTTTCTGGTCCTTAAACTGCCACTATGCAAAAAATCATGTCGATCCCTGGCTCTGTGAAAAGCTAAACTATCCCACGGGAACTGCCAACTTTTCCGTGATAAAAATAGCTTATGTGCTACTCCAGACAAACTTTGGCGTAGTGTGAAGGAGCAAGCCGGCATGATGGCGTAGTGTGAAGGAGCAAGCCGGCATGATGGCGTAGTGTGAAGGAGCAAGCCGGCATGATGGCGTAGTGTGAAGGAGCAAGCCTGCATGATGGCGTAGTGTGAAGGAGCAAGCCGGCATGATGGCGTAGTGTGAAGGAGCAAGCCGGCATGATGGCGTAGTGTGAAGGAGCAAGCCGGCACGATGGCGTAGTGTGAAGGAGCAAGCCGGCATGATGGCGTAGTGTCGAGGAGCAAGCCGGCATGATTGTGTTGAGTAGCGGGGGATGGATCGTCTCTCGCTACTCGATACTCTAATTGGACCGCACTGCGCTTACCATCAGGTGCAGTGCGGTCACTTTGCTGTGCTAGGAAAAAAAAAAGACTGTAATCTATCTCTGTGCCAATTTTCAACCAGATCCGTCCAGCCGTTGTAGCGTGATTGAGTAACAAACATCCATCCATCCAAACATTCGCGTTTATAATATTAGTAGGATTGTCACTACACTCGTTTCAGTAGACAGTTCGGTAATATATTTTGAAAGTTACGCGTTCTGTGTGGTGTTAAAATAAATCCGAAAGTTTATTTGCTATATATGAAACAACATAATAACAATACACACATAATCCTGATTCCGTCGCTATTCTAAATTATTTGAAACATTTTTATAGGATATGGTTACGGTTACAGTTTTTTTTTCGGATATTCGGTAGTTTGCTGGTGGTAGGATATTCATATCCACCCGGATAGCGACCACCGTACCCAAGATGTGAAACCCGCCATAGCACGCAAGTATGTCGCGTTTCGGGATCAGGCAGTGTACATTCGGTTTTTGTCGGGGGTCCAGAGTTGGGGTGGCCTTCTGAGTACTCGGACACTAGACCCTCGATCGCTTCTTCACCTTGTTGCCCAAGGCGTAGTGTGGAGAAGCAAGCCGGCATGATTGTGTTGAGTAGTATGTGGTAGATTGTCTCTTGCTACTTGATACTCTTATTAGACGGCACTGCGCTTACCATCAGGTGCAGTGTGGTCACTTTTCCGTACTAGATTAAAAAAACCTTTTTTTTTATAGTATAGTCCGACAAATGAGCCAGTGGGTCACCTGATGTTAAGTGATCTCCACCGCCCATGAACATCCACAATACCGAAAGTATCATGTATGCGCTGTCGGCCTTAAAGGACAGGAATAGGGAGTAGGGAAGGGAAGGGGGAATCTGGGCCTCCGGATATCTCACTTACCATACGAAACGCGACAGTATACTGTCACTTTACGTTGGTTTTCTGTGAGACAGTGGTACTACCCCGGTCAAGCCGGCCCATTCATGCTGTAGACAAAAATGTCTTCAGCGTGGCTCTACCATCCACTTCTCTATGGAATACATGTGTAATATGTATGTTTATAGATATATTTTCCTTAACGAATGGTATATCAATACTTTGTATCAAATAACATTGTTTGCTCTACTTGACTTTAATGTATAGACTTTCATCTTCTTGTTAATAACTTTCAATTTCCTTATACTGATTTATGTGTACATTGTATGTGTATATTTTATGTGTATGTTGTTATTCTGACATCTGACAGCCTCCGCAGCGGAGTTGGCGAGTAGCCGGCTGTGAAACGAGAGGCCGTGGGTTCGATTCCCACACCGGTACAAATTGTGTGACAGACAGATATTTATGTCCGGGGTCTGGGTGTTGTGAGACCGTGCGTCTCTCGTAGTCCCTGGTACCATCAACACAAGACTCGTATCTTAGTGTGGGGTCGGGGCTGTGTGTGTGATTGTTGGGTGTTATTATTTATATCTTCAATGAATCATTGGATTATACATAAATTAACAGCCTCCGTGGTGAAGCGGGTGCGTGATCGGCTGCGAAAACAGAGGCCGTGGGTTCCTTTCCCGCACCGAGAGAAACGTTTGTGTGACAGACAGATGTTTGCTGTAGGTCTGGACGTAGTCCCTCGTAATTCTTGATACCTTCGACACAGGTATGACCTAGTGTGAGGTATGTATGATGTATTTATTGTCTCTACGGGGACACTTGAAGTTATGTCATGTTATTACAGAATATCAACATCAAAAATAATATACGGTAACGGTAGGCAGCGGCTCTGCTGTGCTCTGGCATTGCAGAAGTCTATGGGTGGCGGTGACTACTTACCATCAGGTGGCCCGTCTGCTCGTCTGCCTAAACCAGGCACAGAAAAAAAATTCACGATTCCACGAAACACTGTAATCAAAGTGACATTATCTTTGTAAAGTAATGAATATAAACAAAGCTAGATCCAAAGGCCGCGATAATTTCGTCGGTCAAATAAATTTACATTTTGGTTTGGGGTTACAACGTTTAGTACTTACGATACGATTAATCGTGTCGACTGCTATTGACTTTAATAAATAATCTCAATCAGGATCTACAAATGGTTCCCATAAAAACTTTATTACTACGCCCCCTTGAAATATAATCGTAAAATTTTCAATATCGATAACGTACAACCAATTTAATGCTGGTGGTAGGATATTCATATCCGCCCGGATAGCGACCACCGTACACAGGGTGTAAAACCCGCCATAGTAGCACACGCAAGTGTGTCGAGTTCTGGGGTCAGTCAGTGTACATCCGGTTTTTGTCGGGGGTCTAGAGTTGAGGTTTTTTTTCGTCACGCTAAAGTGACGACACTGCACCTGATGGTAAGTGCAGTGCCGTCCAGTTAAAGTATTAAATAGCGAGATACAATCTATACCTCGCTACTCAACACAATTATGCCGGCCTGCTGTGTAGCTTCTTCACACTACGCCTAAAGGACCCAAGATCATAAGAAGGAGGGAACACGATAGCTGGCAAACTGTTCCACAGCTTGATGGTGCGCAAAAATAAGGAATTTGCGAACCTCTTGGTTCGAGCCGAAGTAGTAGACTCCACGACGCTGTGGCTCCGCAAGCCAGAACGGGTGGTTCTGGTATGGAATGGAGAGGATGGGATAAGATCAAACAATTCTTCAGAGCATTCGCCATGATACAGACGGTTGAACACCCTAAGCGAGGAAATATCCCTACGCAGCTGTAGCGGCTCCAGGCTCACGTCTGCATCATTCACAATGCGGATGGCCCGCCGCTGCAACCATCCAAGGCATCGAGAAGGTACCTTGCGGAACCGTCGTACCGAGGTAAGATGTTTGGCCGTTTTGCGGCCTTCTGAGCACTCTGACCCTCGACGGCTTCTTCACCTTCTTGCCCATGGCATAGTGTAAAGAAGCAGGCCGGCATTGTGTAGTGGCGGAGGATAGATTGTCTCTCGCTACTTGATACTCTAATTGCACGACATTAGACTAAGTTACACGAAAAACATAATACGCCTCCTGTAGACATTCTTGTCTACAGGAGGCGTATTATACAACGAGCATAGCAACCGATAAATCGTATCGTATGTAAAAGAACATCTACCCATGATAATTTGAATTTACAATTTCGCTTCTTGTCTGTTTCTAAAGTTATCTGGCCGTTGGGAATCACCCTTGGGTCGACAACTTGTACTTATAACTAACGATGGCATTGTAGCTGCTTCCGGATGAATTTATAAATTTCTTGAATTATGTAATTATTGAAACGAAGTTCCTTATCGCACGTTATCGTTCTGATTTGTTTGCAGGCAGAGGGGCTAGATCGAAAAATGTGTAACAATGCGAACGAAAAAACGACACCAAAAACTGTCTTCTTTTTGCAGTAATTTTTAAGGCACTTATGGATCACCCAGGAAACTAAAACTTTTTACAATCGATTCAGCCTGCCGTCAATATTGAGAATATGTAAAACATATACATATATAGCGGAAGGAACTCCGTTCCAACCGTAAGATACCTCTCCCTATTTCCAGAATTTTATAGTGTGTAAAATTTATATCAAACAGATGATCTATTGAACGAGAAACTAAACTCATTTTGGACCTCAGAATTTATGTCAGACCAGCAGTAAGCTTTTTATATTAAACAAGCAATTGGTTCAGCTGATGGTGTGGTCTCCATTGTCTATTAACATCCCCAACACCACAACATTCACAAATATAGTACTGTCCCCACACTGAATATAACCTGCATCATATCTATTAAGAACTACGAGGGACTACAGTCTCACAACACCTAGATCCAAAACAAATATATCTGGACTAGATGTTGCTCGCGGCTCCGCCCGCGTGGAGGTTATTTTGGAAGAAAAGGTATACAATCCATGGAGGCATCTTAAGCTATTACAACTTCCTATATTTTGCTATATAGGAAGGGTGCATTTTTCCGGGATAAAAAGTAACCTACGTCATTTTCTGGTCCCTAAACTGCCTCTTTGCAAAAAATCATGTCGATCCCTTGCTTCTGTGAAATACTATAGTTTCCCACAGGAACTGTACATTTTTTCAGGATAAAAGTAGCCTATGTGCTATTCCAGATTATCTATCTCTGTGCCAAATGTCAACCAGATCCGTCCAGCCGTTGTAGCGTGATTGAGTAACAAACATCCATCCATCCAAACATTCGTATTTATAATATTAGTAGGATTATGGATATTAGTGGCTTGTAATTTTATCTCACCTACTGTATCTTCTGGGTTCTAAAATTTTAAAGTTCCTTACATAAGGTTTTAATAACTCTAAAAATCATCAAAATATAAAACATATTTTTTAAATACAGGTTTACTACATTAAAGGTTAGTTTATTTCCACACATTAATATTTACTAGTGATCGCTCAGTGTTAATTCAATAGATATAGAATAATATAGAATAGTTTAAACCTTTTTAGGTTATTTTTACAAAGATTGACAGCCTCCGTGGCGCAATAGGCGAGTAGCCGGCTGTGAAACGAGAGGCCGTGGGTTCGATTCCGACACCGGGACAAGTGTTTGTGTGACCGACAGATATTTGTGTCCGGGGTCTGGGTGTTGTGAGACAGAGAGTCTCTCGTAGTCTCTGATACCCACAACACAAGACTCGTATCTTAGTGTTGGGTCGGGGTTATGTGTGTGAGGCGACTAATAGGGGTCGTCGGGGGTCGCGGACGCGCAGCGGGGGGCTATCGTAACGCCCCTTTCGGTGTGTCGAAAGGACAATGGCAGGTTCCCATACATGAAATTAGTTGACATAAATATGTAGCGTATAGAAGTGAAAAAAATATCAAAAAATTCAGCAGCAATTCCTAAACAATAATGTATTAGTGATTTCTGATGAAAAAGTCTAATACTAAAGATATTTCAATTTAAAGATTTTGAGGTTATGATCTATTTGACATTTCTGAATAAAATATTTATATATACGAAGCTGATAAAAATGTTATTTGCCTATTTTCCAAAGAGCATTATAATACTACTGCTATCGTCACCTGAGGCAGGGTCGTGAATTAAACATGTACCTACTGAACTTGACTTATAACTATTGTGGGGAAGGTGATCCGCCACACCGTAGGTACTTACACACAAGTGTTTACATTCGTGTTTACGTTTACATGTTCAGATATTAACACATTATACTTAATTATAGGAATAATTTGTTTTCAGTACAAGCTAAGTTGGAATGGAAGACACAGAGTTTGTCAATAGTTAGGCAGAAAATCTCTTCAGGCCCTAAATCCTGGACTTAGAAATTAAATTAGAAATAAAAACGGGTTCTAAATAAAAATAAAACACTGATTTTTTATGTTTATTAATCTTCATAATTATCTTATCTTATATATCTAAAAATGCTGCGGGGCAGATGTCTTGATGTCTGGCCCGTTCCAAATACCAGATTACTATGATAGTATGAGCGCAGCAGCCCACTGTACGACGCACAACCAAGCAACTACAATAGTATTCTATAATGCCTGCTCGACCAGCCTGGTCGGACCAGTAATTAAACATAATACTGTTTATTTGAAACATGGTGTGATTTTATTTTACCTCTTATCAATAAGGTATCTGAACTGCCTCTTAAATTAAATTAAGATAAACTAATTGTTTCTTTGCACACTTCAATTATAGAACTACTGTGGAAACGTACATGTTCACCATAATAGGAACGTGTTTGTCGAATTTGGTACGTTCTCACGGCAATATAGCATATTATATAGGTCTGCTATGCTTTGGAAATTAGCCGATCTCTAGATCACATTTGTGGCCACAGTCATGTTCGCTAGATTATTTTCTAAGTGAAATCTTTCAAGTATTCGTGTATTTAAACCTACAATATATCAATGATTTAAACTATGTCACAATATGTCAGTATGAAATGCCGGAAGTAGTGATTTTTTTTCCTAAATAAGATAAGCTATGGTCGTAACTATACAGCCAAATAACAGACGATCCAGTCATTCACTAAGTTGGTAAAAAGTAAAGCTGATTTATTTTTATTATTTGTAATTGTAGGGACACACCTTCTATATATCAATGGGACACACACACTTGCATTGATTTTATAGATTTTTTTAACGGCTTATAGAATTCTTATGAAAAAGATTTTTCGTTGGCCTAAAAGACCTTAAGCCATTCATTAAAAAAATCTTACGGCCATAACACGTTACAAAAATCAATTGAGATTTTTAATAAATTAAACAACTTATCTATACTTACACAGCTATTGTTAGTATGCTGAAAAATCATGCAAAATAATAATATTTAGATTACAAAGTATGAAATTCCTAAACGCAATATTTTTTTGTAACTACGATTTCGCCATTGTCCTTTGTTTGTACAGTTCTATTTTGTATATACTTCGTCGGCACACCGGGCGACCCCGGGGGACCGGCAGCGCGGGTGGTTACGAATATATTATTAGCATATGTTGGAAATTGGCATTATAAAGGTAAAAAAAATATTTTTTATTTAATTTAATTTATTGTACTTGTAAAAACATCGGTTGACAAATATAAGAAGAAGGTACTGAGTTGTTCTATCTTTGCCTATTCATATATACATGCTTAAGTTTAAAAGCTTGGTATCATCAGCTCTGTATAGATAGAAAGGTACGCTGCCGTATGCTTTTGTCTGTACTTAGATTTGATTCGATAGACAACTATAACTTGCTTGTCCCTCGCTACTTGATACTCTGATTGGGCGGCACTGCGCTTACCATCAGATGCAGTATGCATTTTGTCGTACCAGGATAAAAAAAACATATTTTAATATTCATTCTAGCCTAGTCAACACGCAATTAAAACAGATTGGGTGGGATCCAATTCACTGATAGAGCATCTAATTGTCTGACTTGAAAGGTATTGTGGGATACTTCATAATACGTCCAGCATTTTTAATTGGAAGAGTCGGTGCCACGACTTCTAAGACGCGAGGTCATGACTTCTGGATCTTGATAATTGACGAGCGAATATTTTTTAGTTACTGTTGCCGATTATACACCTTACAAATTGAAATATATCTAAAATTCCTTATTTAGTCTCGAGATTTCAAGGTTATGATTTTGTTATATCATAGCCTTGATTTGTGACAGACAGACATTCGTGTCCGGGGTCTGGGTGTTGTGAGACCGTTTTTTTTTTGTTGTCGCGGGGAAAGCGTTTTATTACTGCCGCCCGCTCCGGAGGGAAGCGGATTAAGAATAAAACGGGTATGCTGGACTAGCCGGTCTTACGACCCAGCATCCCCCTCGCACGGATGATGGCTATCCGTGCTGCCGCTGGGCCGAGTCCCTAACCCCTATGTACACCCCACCCGACACTACCAGCTAAAACCCCGCGGTGGCCTTCTTCGGCGCTTGCGGAGCGATTCCGGGGTATTCTAAGGAGTGCTAGAATTGCTGCCGGAATCGCCCCAGCGCGGTGCTGCGTAGCAGCCCATCTCCATGGAGGGCTAAGGAGCCCCCGCGCACCGAACAACGACAGCGAACGAGGCCTTACCACACGCGCTGCCGTCCATCTCGGGGTCGCACGATGCCCCGAATTTGGGAGTGCATCGATACGGGCTGACAGCCCACCGCTGCGCGCCCGCGACCCCCGATGGCCCCAATTAGTCGCCTCGTACGACAGGCAGGGGTTACCGTGGTGAAATTCTCAAGACGCCCCCATTCCACAGGGCGGGAGACGCCGGTCAGTCGTCCACCCGGCGCCTCCTACGTCTTCTCTGGCGGCGGGAGGAATCATATCGTTCCCGATCCCTCTCAGCACTCTCCTTCTGCGAGATGACGTTCTCGCAGAAGTGAGCCACCGCACGCCAGGACCTCCGGCTGGCGACCATGGACGACACCACGGCCGGCAGCGAGAGGTCTCCTCCAACGACTGCTCTGAGAGCGCTGCGCTCTTCGTCTCAGGCTGGGCACTCCTCCAACGTATGTTGGGCCGTGTCCTCGCGGCAGTTGCCACAGTGGTGGCACACGGCGGACACCTCCTTTCCGATCCGACACAGGAACGAACCGAAACACCCATGGTCCGTTTATACCTGTGTCAGTCGGAACGTAGGCGCCCCGTGGCGCCTGTCTAGCCATCTCTTTAGGACAGGACGCACTGCTGCGACAGTCCTCAAGCCCGCAGTCGGGCTCTCCAGCCTGGTATGCCACTCCTCCACGGCGGTTCTGCGGAACCGGGCCGCAATCTCCCTCGGGGCCAGTCTCTCCTGACGGCGGCTGGACGCCTCCTCCCGCCAGAGGAACGCTGACGAGAGGAGTTTGGCGTCCAACTCCCAAGGGAGTGTGCCGGCCAATACGCAGGCCGCCTCGTGGGAAACCGTGCGGTAGCCCCTGACTATTCGCTGCGCCACCAAACGCTGCGCTTTGCGCAGCAGGGTGACGCAGCAGGCGTTCAGGGACTCGGCCCATACGGACATCCGTACAGGGCTATTGACCGCACGACTCCAGCGTATAAACTTCGGCAAGGGCTATTAGGTCCCTCCAGGTTCGGCAGCAGGCGTCCGAGCGCGCCTGCCGCCCGCACCAATTTCGGCGACAATTCCTTGAAATGGGCACGGAAATCCCACCGGCTGTCCAGAATCAATCCCAAGTACTTCATTTTACAGCCGATGGGAATCCGCACCCCCTCCACACTTATGTGGGGCCCAAAAGGTGGCCGAATCCGAGGCCTGTGAAAACAAAGGGCCTCGGTTTTGTTGAGTGCCACCTTTAGGCCCAGTCGCCGAATCCTGCCCACCACCTGTTCGGTTGCGAACGAGGCGAGCAGGGTGGCCTCCTGGAAAGACCTGGCCGACGCTGTCACTAGTGTGTCGTCCGCGTAACAGACGACAGCGACAACTCGGGGGTTGGTACCACGGAGCACCCAATCGTAGCCGATGTTCCACAACAGAGGGCCCAAGACTGATCCCTGTGGAACACCGCAGGCCATCGCTCTTCGGTGCCAACCGTTGGCGCCCGGATACACTATGTATCTATCTGAGAGATACGAGTGCACCAGGCGCCGAAGATACGGTGGCACCACGTGGTACCGCAGTGCTTCCATTATACAGGCCCAGGGTAATGTATTAAACGCGTTGGCGATGTCTAGAGATACCGCCACCACCACTTCACCCCGAGCCACTGCATCCTCCGCTTGTGCCTTGACCCGCAAAATCGCGTGTATTGTCGATCGGCCTTGCCGGAATCCGTACTGGCACTGTGCCAGGTCCGGCCCGACCCCTTCAAGATGCTCGACGAGGCGTGCGTGAACAATACGCTCGAAGAGCTTGCAGACCTCATCGAGCAACACGATGGGCCGGTAGGCCGACGGCGACTCTGCGGGCCGCCCCTCCTTCTTGAGCAGGACCAATTTCCCAGTTTTCCACTGAGACGGAAAACGGCCCTGCTCCAGACACGCGGAGAACAGGCCACGGAGCCTAGTACCCAGATGCTCGACGGCTAACACCCATGCACGTCCGGGGATACCGTCGAGACCCGGGGCCGTCTTCTTGCCCCGTAGCCGAAGCACCACCGCCCGAAATTCTTCGGGTGAAACCTCCGAAACAACCCTTGCCGAACTTAACGACGATGGCGTCGACGTATGTGACGCCATCGGTGGGGGAGTGACATTCACAGTGGCAGGGAACAAAGCTGCGACGACCTCTTCAACTAGATCGCCCCGGAGACTCTGAGTCAGTGGGGGCGGTGTTGTGAGACCGTGCGTCTCTCGTATTCCCTGATACCCACAACACAAGACTCGTATCTTAGTGTGGGGTCGGGGCTATGCGTATGACTGTTGGGTGTTATTTATTTTATTATTATTATTATCGAATTGAATTTATAATAACATTTATACAAATTTCTTTAAAATGATAAGCAGTAATAGCGTAGTTGGTAGTGGTACGGACTGTCAAGACGAAAGTCGTATGTTCGAAACCCAAATGGCATACACCTCTGACTTTTCTAAAGTGACGTGTATATTCATGTTAATTATCGCTTTGTAATGGTGAAGGAAAACTTCGTGAGAAAAAATACATACTAGAGAATTATCAAAAGAATTTGAAAATATGTTTGAAGTGTGAACTTATAATGAAGAGTGAATGAAAATAACATCTATGAAAGAACTACACCGATGAACCTAAAAGGGGAGACAGAGATGCAATGCGACCTCGATAATAGTTCGTGATCTGTTGTTGGCTATAAAAATACACACATATACATATGCATTCAAGCCTTTAGTCCTCTAATGGGTAGGCAGAGGTGTAATCAGTCCACATTTCGGCGAGTTTATTACCGTCCCGTGTTATAAATGCGGATGAGCCTATCGCCATATGAAAGAAAGAAAGAAAAAAACGGACATCGGGCACAATTCCAGACTCCGGGCTGTTACTGAGTATTTCGTGTTAGGAAAACCAAATATCACTTTTACCCAACCTGGGGATCGAACTTGAGACCTCAGCACAGCGCACCTACGCAATTACAACTGCGTCACTGGGGCTATAAAAATCAGAAAAAATTCCAATTCCAGGCGACCACCTTTCCCGAAAACATAAAATTACCTGACCTAAGAATCTAACTCAGAACCTCACCGATTCTATAACTTGAATACACTGTTAGTAGGCTAACAAGGTTAATGCAGATTATCACATTAAACGTTGCAAACTATACATTTCTGAGGCTCGTTCTTACATAACAGATGATTGATGTAATACCTCGATGTGTAGAAAGGAACATAATAACGGAAGTATTCAAGTATTTGGACCGTTTGTTTTTTTGTGTCGGAGTTCTAAAGTTGGGGTACGATTTTCGGCCTTCTGAGTAATCTGACGCTAGACCCTTGACCGCTTCTTCACCTTCTTGCCCATGGCGTAGTGTGAAGAAGCAGGCCGGCATGATTCTATTGAATAGCGGGGGATTATCTCGCTCAATAATCTAATTGGACGGCACTGCGCTTACCATCAGGTATAGTGTGGTCACTTTGCCGGGATAAAAATAGCTGTGAGTGGGCTGTAAGGTCGCAGGTTCAACATCACAAAGATATTTTTTTTTATTAAACACTTTTTTATTATTTTATTAAGTGACAACACTGCACCTTTTTTTTTTTTAGTGCCTTGATAGGCAGACGAGCAGACGGGCCACCTGATGGTAAGTAGTCACCGCCGCCCATAGACTTCTGCAATGCCAGGGCACAGCAAAGCCGCTGCCTACCGTTGAAGGACTACTCTTTTTAAGCCTCGTTTAAAGAAGGACATGTCATAGCGCTCAGGGAACACCGCAGCAGGGAGTTCATTCCAGAGCTTGCACGTACGTGGTAAAAATGAACGCTGGAAACGAACCATGCTAGACGGAATCGTTTCCAGGTAGTATGGATGAACTCTGTTGGTACAACACCTGATGGTAAGTGCAGTGCCGTCCAATAAGAGTATCAAATCAAGACAATCTATCCCCCGCTACTCAACACAATCATGCTGATCTACTTCTTCACACTACGCCATGGGCAACAAGGTGAAGAAGCGTTCGAGGGTCTAGTGTCAGAGTACTCAGAAGGCCGCAAAACGGCCAAACATCGTAGCCCAACTCTAGACACACTGGCTGATCCCGGAACGCGTCACACTTGCGTGTGCCACTATGGCTGGTTTTACAACCTATGTACGGTGGTCGCTATCCGGGCGGATATGAATATCCTAGCTTTGTACCTGCCTTTGTATAAAAATATACTTATATCGTATGGATGTTATCCATACTAATTATACTAATCCATACTAATACTATAAATGCGAAAGTAACTCTGTTTGTTTGTTTGTTACCTCTTCACGACTAAACGGCTTAACGGATTGTAATGAAATTTGGTAAGGGAATAGATGATTATATCCTGAAAAAGGACATAGGCTATCTTTTTTCTCAAAAAACAACCTTAAAAGGGGTCAAATAGGAGTTCAAAATTTGTATGGGAAATCCATAATTCCTCGACTTAGGGATCTGTAAATTCATATTTAGGATTTTGGTAGGAAATAAAGAAATACGTGTTTCAACGTTTTTGAAAAATCATCCCTAAAAGGGGCAAAGTGAGGTTAAACTTATGGGGTATTCTTTAGATACAATCTCAAGATTCAGGCACAACACCTGAGAGGCTGAACAATCGCTACAGGTGCCTCAGTGCAGAAGACAACTCCTTGGATTGTATACTTCTGCTCCCGAATATAAGCTCCACGCAGGCGGAGCCGCGAGCAACAGCTAGTAATACTATAAATGCGAAAGTAACTCTGTTTGTTACCTTTTCACGACTAAACGGCTGACCAGATTATGATGAAATTTGGCAAGGAGCTAGAATATATTCTTGAGAAGGACATAGGCTATCTTTTTTCTCAAAAAACAACCTTAAAAGGGGTCAAATAGGAGTTCAAAATTTTGTATATGTTGGAAATCCATAACTCCTTAACCTAGGGATCTGGAAATTCATATTTAGGCTTTTGGTAGGAAATAAAGAAATACGTGTTTCACATTTTTTTTTATATCATCCCTAAAGGGGTAAAATAGGGGATAAAAGTTTGTATGAAAATCCTTCATTTTTTAAGTTAAATGCATGAAAATTCGTATTTTGTATAATATACTTTTTCTCCCAAACATGACCTCCACGCGGGCGGAGCCGCTACCAACAGCTAGTATTCCATAAAGGAGATCTATGTCAATAGAATACCTTATAATTTCTCATATAATTAGTAATGAAAATTACACAACCCAAAAATAGAACTAAAATTGGTTATTGGTACACTTCATTATAATTCAAAATAAAACAACTCAATTTTTGTGCAACGCGTATTGTAAGCAAACAAAGAAATTTCAACAATTTATTTGTTATCGGTAACGTTATTACACAGCATGTTCGCAAAAAGGGGATACAATGTTTATACCATATACAGAAGCATCACGTAACATACTAGTACATACGTACGCACTCACCCCTATAAGAGGGGTATGTTGGCGGTGTCTTGACTTGCCCGATATGTGACAGAACATTTTTGACAAAAATCGGGTACTGCAGTCACGAGCGAGCACACCGTCGGCGGGCTGAACAACAAGCCTTATAGATTAGCCATCTTAATAACCTGAAACAGTCGCTATGGCCGAAATCGGCTAGGAAGTCATCATCAAGAGGGGTAGTCAGAGGTATAACCTGTACAACATTTTGCTGAGCTTATTGCCGTCCTATGATATGATAGGAGGCCTATCGCCATACTGGGCATCATTCCAGACCACGGTCTGAGCGTTAGATGATAGAATCTGACTCTACGTGACTTTATTTGACCGGGAATCGAACCCGAGACCTCAGCACAGCAGTATCTAAGACTATGCAACTATCGGGAGAATGTTCAAAGGAGAATGACCAGGAATATATGGACCACGGTACAAGTTTGCGTCAATTCCAAAGTTGTTTTAAATAGTCGATCAAATCCAAATACTATCTAAAGTTTACATTTTTGTTATTGGAACGCGGGTTTCCATGTTTTTGTGTAATAATAATGTTTTGTGTAAAATGTAGGTATATATTAAGATTTAAACGTATGATGAATGTATAGGCAGTATGGTCGATTGACAAATAAAAAAAACTGTATGTATCATTACGTCTTTGAAAACTGGTAGTCATTTTGACTTCAAAAATAAAAAAAAATAATTTAAATATTATTTTTATCTTGAGACGCGAGAAAAAGCAGTACCAAGAATGGGCATTCTCCTTTGTATGATAAGTAAATAATACACCACTTGATTCCAACACCCTGTATAAGACTCTCTAGAAGGTATTGTTTTCAAAAGCAGGTGCCACGTATCGTTAACTATTACTTATGATCTAGTTTAGTCGCTCTGATTGTTCGGGCGGATAGCACCACTTTAAAGTCGAGAAGTTTATGATATCGCGAATAATGGAGAGGTCAAGCTATCATCAAACTTATTAATGAAACGTTGTTATTATGTTCCGTAGCATATAGAAAGACTAGATGTTGGACACGGCTCTGCCCTCGTGGAGGTTATTTTTGGAAGAAAAGGTATACAATCCATGGAAGCATCTTAAGCTATTACACCTTTCTATATTTTGCTATCCCATAGGAAGTGTGCATTTTTCCGGGATAAAATTGACCTATGTCATTTTCTGATCCCTAAACTGCCACTATGCAAATAATCATGTCGATCCCTTGCTCTGTGAAAAACCCAACTGTCCCACGGGAACTGTACATTTTTCCGCGATAAAAAGCAGCCTATGTAATATTCCAGACTATAATCTATCTCTGTGCCAAATTTCAACCAGATCCGTCCAGCCATTGTAGCGTGATTGAGTGACAAACATCCATCCATCCAAAAAATCGCATTTATAATATGAGTAGGATAGGATTACAAGATAAAAATATATTATTCTGCACTGCCACTACTACTCTGCTAATAAATACAAAATACACCTAATAGTACAAAGGTTTTGGGGGAAGTTTTTGGGAAGGAGAGTTGGTTATGCCGGACTCTCCGATCTCCCCACCCAGTTGAGGGACTACGGGATCGGGGGATTAGAGTTTTTAGATTGGTTAGGGCTAGGCCTAGAAACCCTGTGGTGGCATTTTGCAGCGCTTGTGGGACGGTCCCGGAGTAAGTGAACTTTGGATTGCTGCCGGAACCATTCCTGCGGTAATTTTACTTAACGTTGGTTAAAGTGATAAATAAGAGTGATTTTTAACTACAGTTAAACAACCATATAACTCGTCCCTCAAATAAGTAGTTATATAAGATCTGAGAATTGTCAAATATGTAGGTACTTTAGATTTTATGTAACATGTAATTTTATTTGTTGATACTGCACAAACGCGTATTCAATAAATATTTATGGTATAAAAATATTATGGTCCTGCCCTTCTTTGTATCCTCAAAAATATATAATAAAACTAGCTGTTGCTCGCGGCTCCGCCTGCGTGGATGTTATATTCGGGAGCAAAAGTAACAATCCAAGGAGTTGTCTTCTGCACTAAGGCACCTGTAGCGATTGTCCAGCCTCTCAGGTGTTGTGCCTGAATTTTGAGATTGCATCTAAAGAATACCTCATAAGTTTAACCTCACTTTGCCCCTTTTTGGGATGATTTTACAAAAACGTTGAAACACGTATTTCTTTATTTCCTACCAAAAGCCTAAACATGAATTTACAGACCCCTAAGTCGAGGAATTATGGATTTCCTATACAAATTTTGAACTCCTATTTGACCCCTTTCAAGGTTGTTTTTTGAGAAAAAAGATAGCCTATGTCCTTCTCCAGGATATAATCTATTTCATTACAATCCATTCAGCCGTTTAGTCGTGAAGAGGTAACAAACAAACAGAGTTACTTTCGCATTTATAGTATTAGTATGGATATCGGACACATTGTTATATGCAACTGTTGATGATACGTCTGTTTGTCTCTTTCTCCGCTAACTCCTTCTAATAGTCCGGGATCCACGGATACTATGTTTGCTATTGATTACTATCAAGCCAATTTTCTGTAAGCATGAAGTCGTCTCATCACAATGAAGCTATCATTGTGATGAGACGACCAACTTTTTCTCTTACATAAATTTTAGATTGTGGTAGCTAATAGGGGTAGCATGGATAATTATGTCAATTTAATGTTTTTTTTTATCCTGGCACGGCAAAGTGCCCGCACTGCACCTGATGGTAAGCGCAGTGCGGTCCAATTAGAGTATCGAGTAGTGCGAGACGATCTATTTTTTTTTTTTTTTTTATCCTGGCACGGCAAAGTGACCGCACTGTACCTGATGGTAAGCGCAGTGCGGTCCAAATAGAGTACTGAGTAGCGAGAGACGATCTATCCCCGCTACTCAACACACTCATGCCGGCCTGCTTCTTCACACTACGCCATGGGCAAGAAGGTGAAGAAGCGGTCGAGGGTCTATTGTCAGAGTACTCAGAAGGCCGCAAAATGGCCAAACATTATACTCCAACTCTAGACCCCTGAGAAAAACCGGATGTACACTGGCTGATCCCGGAACGCGACACACTTGCGTGTGCCACTATGGCGGGTTTTACACCCTGTGTACGGTGGTCGCTATCCGGGCGGATACGAATATCCTACCACCAGCTTGATTATCAAAAATGTATTACTAACTGGGTGTTTTTTTTGTTCAATCTCAATATAATTATATAAGCCCCACAACGGATTTTGAACGGTTTTCACCATAATCATTTTGCCTACTTAAAAGTGATTCGAGATCGAAATGTTGATAAATAAATAAATACACCCAATCGTCACACACATAGTTCTGACACCACACTAAAACCTGTATCGTGGGTATCAAGAACGACGGGGGACTACGGTCTCACAACACCCAGACCCGAAACTAATATCTGTCCGACCAAACATTTTTCTCGGTGCGGGAATTGTACCCACGGCCTCTCGTTAAACAGCCGGCTACTCGCCCCCTGCGCCACGGAGGTTGTCATAATAATATGTATGGCAAAATAATATTGTGCAAAATAATATCGTATAATAGTAATAGTATTTTAAATAGATATACACTCACGCCTTTAACCCCAACGGCGTAGGCAGAGGTGTAACTAGTACACCCACTTTTCGTCACACGGCTCGCCCCTATCACATAATGTGATAGGGGCGAGCCTATCGCCACACCAGGCTCAATTCCAGACCCCGGGCGGATACTGAGCTTCTCGGGATAGAAAAACCGAATATTACTTTACAATACTTTAACAATACTTTACCAAAAAGCTCGACCCAAAGGATCGAACGCGTACACAATTATAACTGCGAACTGTTTAGTTTTTATTTGGCTTCAAAAATATATTTTCAAAGTGATAACTTCTTATGGGAGGGTAAACTGGTGAAACATTACGCGTTCAAACTTCGCCACTCTGTCTGGCTTCTTTATTAATTTCTATTTCTGTCGTTCCATAATTTTTTTGAAGTGAAACTTCTTAAAATAGTTGTGATTTGATTTGAGTGGGATCGAATGGGTAAAATATATTTTATAATCAATAAAAGATTTAATAGCAGCGATAGCCTAGTTGGTTGCGGTACGGACTGCCAAGACGAAAGTCGTATGTTCGAAACCCAAATGGCATACACCTCTGACGTTTCTAAAGTTATGTGTGTATTAAATTTTAATTATGGCTTGCTTTAACAGCGAAGGAAAACATCGTGAGGAAACCTGCATACCTGAGAATTCTTATAAGATTTTCTAAGGTATGTGAAGTCTACCAATCCGCATTAGGCCAGCGTGGTGGACTAAGGCCTATCCCCTCTCATTAGTAGAGGAGGCCCGTGCCCAGCAGTGGGACAATGTTTAATACAGGGCTAGTATTATTATTTTAATAAAAGATTTTATTAATAAATAACCTTTCCTCACATTTTAATAAGTAATAACCTAAGCTTTTCTCAAGTTCAATATTAAATAGTTCAGCTTAGATTAGTTTTAGTTAACACTTCTATCGAGCGTCCCGAGACGCACACGTAAATTTTTGTTTATACTGGTAAACATCTCTCTGATAATCATAGATGGACTCGACGTTTAAACATCTGCGATAATTGTGTTACCGGTCATTCCCACTTTAATATAAAATATATAACAAATCTAGTCCCACAGCTTTCGCTTCTCGCCTTTTACTTTAACTATTGAAAGCTTTAAACGCTTTGAAAGCAAGGATTTTAATCACGTTATCAAATATCCGAGATAGCGCCATCTAGTCGATTTAGTTGGAACTAATATTAAAATTTTTATTTTTTTTTTATTCTGGCACGGCAAAGTGATCACACTGCACCTGATGGTAAGTGCAGTGCCGTCGAGTTAAAGTATCAAGTAGCGAGAAACTATCCCTCAATACTCAACACAATTATGCCGGCCTTCGTTGGCGTGTAGCTTTCGTTTGGTAGATTTCTAACGATATAAACAATAATTATTGAGTAAAGTACATTTGTCGAGGAAAAATTATCATTTAATAATTATAAATACACCATGCTAATAACTTTTATGATTTTAATTGACATAGTAGTGACATCTAGCGTAAATAACTGAAACTGAGTGGTCTATGTAGTAATGTCATACATATACCAATTGTTATGCAATATTTGGTATAGATGTCACTATTAACAGTTCGTTTAGTTTACCATAAAAATAATTTATTTATACTTCAATCGAAATGTTTAAGTATTTTATGCAACTCTGAATATTATACTTATATACATAGTTAATTTAGTTTGCAATATTTCGTTATTAAAAGGATAAAACTTACTTAATAGAAACACAGATGTCGCTTTTTTAATTATTTGTTGAAATAAAAAGATTATTTTTATGCAAAAGACAACAATATAAAACAAAGCCATTTTATCCAAAGAATCCCTATTCGTGTCAGTTTGCGCTACAAAGCATAGTTTTTAACTTCCATAATTATCCGAGTTATGTTCTTCGGTACAAGTTATGTACTTCCAACTTGTTTTCCTTAATGAAATAACTTGGCAGAACTGTTTAAAACTTCCATGCTTGTGTGGGTTTATAATTATAACTTTGCTGCGTTTTTAAGTTCTTTTTGTTGAAACCTCTTTATCGAATTTTGAGTAAATTTAAGATCTTCTTGACTTTATGCAAGAAGACCACCATAATTTTTTAACAGACTTCAAAAAAGGAGGTTCACAATTCGTCGGAATCTTTTTTTTATGTATGTTACCCGATTACTCGAAGACGCCTGGACCGATTCGAGAAATTCTTTTTTTGTTTAAAACGGTATACTTCCCAGGTGGTCCCATTTACACCAAGTCAGGATCTGATGATGGGATCTCAGAAAAATCAAGGAAAAACAAATTTTATAGTGACGCATAATTTGTTTTTTATTATTGAAGTCGGTGTACTTTTTATGAATTAAAAAACTTTTACTTATATTAAAACCCACATAAAACTTTTTTCAATTCAGTGAGAAAATTCCTCATTTTCCCCTCACACTTCGTCACCAGGTATAACCACCAAATTAATATTCATTTTTTTTAAGTAATTTCTCTAAAACGCTGGAGAGGCGCCACTATCAAATTTTTGCCCCGGTGCGAAATATCCAAGGTCCGGGGCTGTTTGTATTACTTTACATATAAATTGTAGCTTTCAGCATCATATAAACCTTAACTATGCCAAAACTCACACATATTTTTTGAGGTCTCAAGTTCGATCCCCGGGTCGGGTAAAGTATATTGGGTTTTTCTATTTAGAAATTCCTTAGAGTAGGCAAAAATTCTTACTATAGTTCTTAGTATTAGTCTGGAATCTGTGCCCGGTATAGCGATAGGCTCGTCCCCTATCATATTATGCGACCGAAATTCGTCGAAAAGTGAATGTACCTACCGGTTACATCTCTGCCACACCTTCGGGGATTACAGGCGTGAGTGTATGATCTTATCAACTAATAATATACGGAAAAATAAAAGAAAAACTTCATAGAAATATTGTAAAAATTGTATTAAAATATAAAATTTAATTATATACAGTTATCACAGATAATACATAACAGCATATCCCTCACCACCTATGCTGGAAAAGTCCTTGAAACCCGATATCAGGTTTTCCATGCCCAAACTGCTGTGACAGTGTGCCTCCAGCAGACAGATCTGTGTTCTTGCCCAGTTGCCATACTCCAGAACCACTGGCTGTCAGCTGTAATAAAAAAAATAATAATTTAGAAACAAATCTTGATTACACACTTAATTTAACTCTATAGAGCAGTGTACTAGAAGCAAGCTGGAAACTTGGGGCTCCGGAATTGATCCCGAGACAAATGTTTGTGTCCTTAGTTAGCATTTATGCTGCGCCTGGCGGGTTTTTTATGCATAAATAGGCAGACAAGCAGACGGGCCACCTGGTGTGTAAAAATAAAGAAGAAGTAATATAAATTGCCATAAAATCCGTAAGATTAGTTTTATTTCAATGTGTAATATTCGCGTAAATATAAGAAATCAATATGTATATACCATACATACTTTTCATACAAAGTCAATTCTCTAGCCTAGGCATCAAGCTCCTAGCAAATATAGATAATACTCTGTCACTCACCCCAGTTCTGCCACCAATACTCTTGCTCACATCAAGAGCAGCATTAGCGTTCTTGTTGGCCCAATCAAGTCTGCCGCCAAAGTTGGTGCTCCCACCATCAGGTCCGAGAACCCTGGCGCCGTAAGCCTGGCCCTGGAACTTGCCGCGATCGTCGTTGAAGAATTGGTGCTGGTAACCCCCTTTACCCTGGAAAGAGAGCAGAACTTTATATTACCATTTTTAGATTTTTAAACTACATACACAAATACACAGATATACACTCACGCCTGTAATCCCCGAAGGGGTACGCTGTAGTGTAACCAGTACACCCACTTTTCGCCAAAGTTCGGTCCCATAATGTGATAGGGGGCGTGCCGATCGCCATTCCGTGCACAGATTCCAGACTCCGGGCTGATACTGAGAATTTCTGGATAGAAAAACTCAATATCACTCTACCCGACCCAAGGATCGAACCCGAGACCTCAGCACAACAGTCGTAACGCACACGCAATTACAACTGCGCCACCGAGGCATTTTTAAACTGTACCTGAATGATCGATAATCACGACACAACTGGACCTATCTCGATGAAAATTTATGTGTAGTTAGACTTAAAACTGATACATGTTATGTTGCCATGACGACGGGTTCCGGAGATATTATAATTAATCTAATTAGACCACCAGTGCTGCCAATAGCATGTTAGTCATATAGGATCATCTTCAGTTTAAAGATTAGCTTTAAGTACTTATTAGTTTTATTTATCCTATCTGGTTTCCTGTATATCAATAAATAAAGAATAAGTAAAGCGTTTAAAAAGCAAAGATTATCAAACAGCACTCGACAGATTTTAGCTTTACAAAGCCAATACCAATCTAGTGTCGGTCTTCTTCCCGATCTCCTTATTCATGAAAATTAGCCATGTCAACAAGAAGACGAGATTACTAAGTTTTTAAATCAGAATTAATCAGTGTTAAAGAAAGAAATAAATGCTAAAGGTCTTACACAAATCAGTAAATAGTATTTAGTAGTCCAGGAGAAGTAGAAGAAAAAATAATGTGTAACCAGAAAGGAAGGTAATGCCAGATAGAAAGAAAATGAAAAGAAATTAAGTGAAAACTGAAAGAAGAAGAAGAAGATGTGCAAATTAATAAAAGGAACTTACAAAGAGTCCCTGTTCATTCTCGCCCAAGCTTCCGAAGACTTTGCCATTATTACCGACTTGTTTGTCCCAAGTCAGATCTCTGGGATGGCGAACTTGTTTAGAGTATTTGTAGTATTCCGGATATCTGTAAAATGTACATGAATTTATTGAGATATATTTTGACCCTCGATATGACGAAGAAAATGATTAAATTAAAGTGTCCTGATTCGTTAACCTAAATGATGTTAGCTTTATACACCCAATACTTTCAGCTACCGATGACGAGTTTGCGCCATGTTGCCGTTCCAATATTATTTTAATCCAATATTTTATTCCAATATTAACTGCTCCATCAATTAAAATCTATGTAATTGATTAAGAACTGACTTACATTTCTGCGTAACGCGGCGGCATCGATACTTGAGCATAAGTACCAGCAACGATGGTGGCGAACAGGATAATGGCGATTGAATTCATTTTTGATTCTGGAAATAAAATTTTGGTATAACTCGACAGCCTCCATAACGCAGCGGGCGAGTGGGGGGGGGGGACGTATGAAACGTGAGCCCGTGGGTTCGATATAATAAACTTTAAACGTAACAGTACTAAGTAATTGTATCCTGACACGGCAAATTGACCATACTACATTGCCATCCAGTTAGAATATCAAGTAGCGAGAAACAATCTATCCCTCGCTAGTTAACACATTCATGCCGGCTGTAGCTTCTTCATACTACGCCATGGGGCAATGAGGTGAAGACGTAGTCGAGGGTCTAGTGTCAGAGTACTCAGAAGGCCGCAACACGGCTAAACATCGTACCCCAACTCTATACTCCCGACATGAACCGGATGTACACTGGCTGATCCCGGAACTTGCGTGTGCCACTATGGCGGATTTTACACCCTGTGTACGGTGGATATCCGGGTGGATATGAATATCCTACCACCAGCAGAAGATATAAATATTAGACAATTCACACATACCTTACTGCTTCCACGAGGGTTTTGTGAAGACTATGTTCAGATCAGATGCAAGTAGCTTTTTATACTAAACCAAACAGCTTGGTGAAGCCCCGACGATGTGAGAAAAGGGGAATAACATGAATCATACACAATCAGAAGAGTGTAAAAATAAACGAGTCAATGCTTTAGTGATAAGGAAAATGTTTGATTTGTTACAATTTTACAGATATTTAAATCCAGACTGAATAATGTATAGTAGTGATAGAGCCACGTTGTGGACATACTTGTCTACAGCATGAATGGGCCGGCTCGACCGGGGTAGTACCACTGTCTCACAGAAACCAACGTAAAGTGACAGTTTACTGTCGCGTTTCGTATGGTGAGATATCCGGAGGCCCAGATTCCCCCTTCCCTTCCCTAATCCCTATTCCGGTCCTTTAAGGCTGACAGCGCATACATGATACTTTCGGTATTGTGGATGTTCATCGGCTGGCTCGTTTGTCGGACTATGCTATATAAAAAAACGAATATAATTAGATAAAACACGTTTGAATCATCTTTTTTATATAAAACTGATCTAAAAAGGGTAGTTATGCGGTTAAATTTCAAATATAATATATTAAAATTAATGGAACATCAAGACATTTGATAGCTGTTCAGCTTTTTGGCATTATGGGTCACAATGGGTGAGTAATCTGTGAGTCAGGCCGCGGGTTTGATACCCGCACGGAGACAAATGTTATGACGGTATTAATCAGGGTATTGTGTGACCGAAAGACTCTCGTAGCTCTGATACCAACAAGATAATCGTATTTGACACTAGTGTCAGGACGCTGAGTAACTGTTAGATGTTATATATTAATAATCATGTATTTCCTTCTCATTTGGAATTTACGATTTTAAGACATTTATTCATTTATCAAAGGTATTCACTTCCATCAGAAGACCAAGGTGCTTGTTTGCCGGCGTATAGTAGTAGAAGTACAGACTACAGAACCTCAACATTACAAGCTAATCTAGAAATTCCTGTTTCTCAAGATTAAACTCATTTACCAGTCTCACACAATCCTAAACTTGATCTATGCGAGCACTCACTACTCTATTTTCGTTACTTACATCTTGTACACCTCCTACTTACTTAACTTCACAATTTCAATTTCTTTGTGACAGTCATGATAGAAATCTCCGCCCAACAAACAATCTCCTCCTTAAGTGCCCTGCTCACAGCTCTGATTTCATTCACTCTTCTTTCGCTATCCAATCCATACTTCTCTGGAATTCACTCCCTCTCGAAATCAGGTCGTGCACCAACCGGTCAGCTTTCAAGTTTAGAGTCCGTCAACTACTGCTGAATGGAGTAGCAGAATCACTTCAGTGATATATAAATTATAATTTGTATATAATATGTATTTACTATATTTATTTTTTATACGTATGTTATGTATTTATACTGTATTTATAATATAATAGTAATATGTAGTCAGTATGTATGCCTATATGTTTATATATGTACATCTATATTTATATCATAGTTTTTTTCTGTCCCCTTCTCCTATATCTTTATGCACCTACCTTGTTCATCTCTGCACCACCTTAAGGTTGACTGGTAGAGAATGCCTTCTGGCATTACGTCTGCCTATATACAATGTATATATATGAAGTGTATAAATAAATAAATAAATAAAATAAACTTACGATAGTCAAACCTGCATCGTAGGTATCAAGAACTACCAGGGAATACGCTCCCACAGCACCTAGATCAGTAAAAAATATTTATGTGTCACATAGACATTTGTTTCATTGCAGAGATCGAACCTGCATCCTCTCGTTTCACAACCGGCTAGTCGCTACGTCACGGAGAATAAAACCCCCCGTTTCGACGTAACTTTAGTTGAGAGAATCTATTATCATAAGACATTTGACCTGCACTTATCGCTACAATGTAAACAATAATACATACATACGCACTCACTTGTAATTCCCGAAGGGGCAGGCAGAGGTGTATAGAACACCCACATTTTGCCGAGCTTATTATGGTCCCATGATGTGATAGGCTGCTCATCGCCTGCATCATGCAATTTCACGGTCTTTAATATTTAGAATATGTCGTTATATAATTGTTTTGAGTCTTGGAAATCATCATTTACTGTCATCAAGTCCACGTCATACCACAGCGATAATTCTTCGATTTTAGAGTACGCTTAAAGAATCCAAAGAACTAAGTTTGATGTCAATCTATCCCTCGCTACTCAACATAATCGTGCCGTAATTCAAGTCTTTCTTCTTTCAGTGAATCTGGTAGTAATCACGATTTTATAGGAGAGCTAGTGCAACGTGACTGTAAGGCTGACTGTTTTTCTGTATATATGCATGCACATACGCGACTATTAAGTAAAATTCCCACCGAAGGTCATTTTCTTTCATTTTATCCTGGCATATAGTGCCGTCCATTTGGTGTATCAAGTAGCGAGAAACAATCTATCCCCCGCTACTTAACACAATCATGCCGGCCTGCTTCTTCACATTACTCCATGGGCAAGAAGGTGAACAAGCGGTCGAGAGTCTAGTGTAAGAATACTCAGAAGGCCGCGACACGGCCAAATATCGTACTTCAACTCTATACCCCCGACAAAAACGGATGTGCACTGGCTGATCCCAGAACGCGACACTTGCGTGTGCCACTATGACGGGTTTTACTATGTGTACGGTAGTCGCTATCCGGGCGGATATGAATATCCTACCACCAGCAAATTATTCACTTTTCTCCTACACTTCTCCAATTTATGCAATGGCTGATAAGTTGTAAGTAAGTTTGAAGTCAGCGTTCGCCTCATCAACCCAAAGTTTCTGTCAATATAGGTCAGAACAAAATAAATAATCTTGACCCGTTTGCACCACATTTTGCACCAAAAGCTCCATCAATCTGCATACATATGTGGGACTATTTGCAGTGTACAAATAGAGACATGCGGCAGGCGCCCGTATCTAGGGCACAGAATTCTGCATGTTTGTCTTAGTACAGAATGCAGAACAAGTACATTTTTAATACGGTTTTAGCTGATTGCAATCAGAACAGGGTAGTTGACTCGTTTTATATTAGATCAAAGAGTCACATTACCTAATACCTATTCTCGAAAGAATTTTATGAATCCAAACAAAAATAAGTAAATTAGACGACATTCAAATCTGCTGGAAGGGGTAATTGTCAAATGACAGTAAAAGTATGCATGATATGTCTTGTGACGTCACGATTCTCAGAATCGCCATTGCTATGCCATTTTGCGAGTGAGATAGTGATATGTTCCCACTACGCAACCATTTTTGCTCATTCCATTATTTAAAATATATATTGTGACCTCAATTTTCAAGCAAGTTTGATTCTGTTTTCGTAAAAAGGTTTCTTTTACGTAATATATTCGGTTGCATATAGAATATTCTACAAAAATAAACACAGGAAACTACCCTACTGCAATAAATTTTCGAAATATATGTTGCTAGTTGAAATGCTGTGATTTCAAGTCATGGAACAATATAAGATGAATCTTTTCAGTCGATCTGCTGTTAGAATTAATTGTGAAGTGACTGACTCCATTCACTGTTCGGTACCGAGAAGTATAAGTCGCCAGGAACTATGTTTATACTAAATAAATAAATACATCTAACAGTCACATATTATAGTCTTGACATTATAGGTCAAACTATAAAAGTATCAAGAACTACAAGGACTACGGTCTACTACACCCAGACTCTGAACAAATATCGATGAATAATATTTATCTTCGTGTGGGGATCGAACTGCGGGGTAACGCAAAGCATTTATAAAGTACGCATGAATACCAATCTTAGTTCATTCAAAGTCTAATCTCAATCAGTGACAGTTAATTAAATAGGAGAAGTGTATTCAGGATTATGCTAGTCTGAAACAGCTGAAGTAATTGTGTTACCCGCATTTTTTTATTGGCTTCCAAACAAAAGGTATCAAAGCTTCTTGTAAACTTTTTATAAGTTCAGGCGTATTTGTCTCATACAAGTTGAATACGAAACCGTCTGCAGTCCCAGTTCTACATTAAAAAAACCTGGAAACCTTACCTTGGGTGGTTTTATCTTATAGGTGTTTTTAGCGATTTATGGAAGGACAACGTCTGCCCGGGACCACTAGTATATAAATGTACATTTAAGTTCCTTCCTGCTTTCTGTTCTATATTTTTTTCGAGATTTAATATTATGCCTCTGTGAAATATCTAGATTTTGGCTTCAGTCCGTACTTTGTATGCAATTTCTAGTTCTCAGCGGAGGATTTATACGACAAAAACATAGTGAATTTCTTAATCACGCAAATGTTCTACGACGAATGTTTAATGAAGTTGGTAGAATAGCAAAATCTAGGTATTAAAATTGTATACAGTCCCCAAATTCTAAAAAGCTCAGCAGAAGTTTAACTATATAACCTACGTTCTATTATAATGTAGTTATAGAAAATTATATTATCACAATATTTTTAAATGGTCAGCTTATCTGTATATATAAAAGAAGAAACTGACTGACTGACTGATCGATCAACGCACAGCCTAAACGGCTGGGGTTAGAGACTTAAAATTTTGACAGTAGGTACCTTTTATCACGTAGGCATCCACTAAGGAAGGGTTTTTGGAAATACCACCCCTAAGGGGGTAAAATAGGGGATGAAAGTTTGTATGAAAATCCGTTATTTTTGAAGTTAAATTCATAAAAATTAGTATTTGGCATTTTAGTTCAAAACAAAAATTATGTTTCAGGATTTTTGGAAATTCCGCCCCTAAGGGGGTAAAATAGGGAATGAAAGTTTGTATGAAAATCCGTCATTTTTAAGTTCAACGCATGAATATTGGTATTTTCTATTGTATACTTTTTCTCCCAAACATGACCTCCACGCGGGCGGAGCCGCGAGCAACAGCTAGTCCTAAATATACTAAATTCGAAAATTTTATTTGAAAACTCAGAATTCTCAGATAGATGCCTCGTTTTCAAAAACCCAACTACCAAAAATCTAAGCAGCAAATGCGTTATTTAAATACGTGTCATATGTGCCCCCCATCTCGGTGACCAGCAAACTGTTCTGTGGGCGACCGTTTTTCGCTTGTGTGTTCAAAAGATTTGCGGCAGACACGACGAACGCTTTTTTTCGTTTAAAAGTAAGTATTCACGGCGTCATATCTTCATAAGTAGTAATGGATTACAATTTATTTTAATTGTGTTAATACATTGGTTCATTGAGAACACATTTATGACTCATAAATGTGTTCACGGATCATCAATCACGGATTTTTTTCATTTATTTTATTTTAAATACAAAAGGGCATCTATCCCTAGCGTAACGGGATAGTCACCCCGAGTTTTCAAAGGATAGGTGCCCTTAGGTGCTTCTATTCCTCTGTAGTGTAAGAGCTCTGTGAAAGTATTTTTATATTACGATAGGACTATTTTGAAACTTCGTAATAGATATTGTAATGTGTGTATGTGTGTGTATGTGTGTGTGGGTACTTGCTTGTCAATTAAGTGTTTTATTCATGCCATCTTGAAATCGACAAAAAAGAATTGGGGATCAATGAAATACCCAGACAATTTGAAATTCCATTTAAGACATTACGAAGGCGTTCGCTATTAAAAACAAAACTATGTTGAGTTTGGGAAAACATCCCATCCTGGGTTTTGAAAATGAAAAAAGGTTGGTATCGGATATTTTGAAGCTTGTCGACGTATCGATAAGCTGGATTGGATTGACTGGCATGGATTTCCCCCAGATGGGCGATCTATATGTAAGTTAGCGTACCAGTTTTCCGAAAAGCTGCAGATTCAACACAATATTGATAATGAAAACGAAATCGCTGGGAATGAATGGTTCAATAGTTTTATTGAGCAATAGCCAGAGTAGTCTGACAGTCAAGCTGAAGGTTTATCAGTCGCCAGGGCTAAAGGTCTTAGCAGAGATCTAGTTAATAATTTCCATGACTTCTGATCAAAGTCCTGATCAATAATGACCTCATAGGTAAACCTGAAAAGATTTATAATATGGATAAACCACGAGTTCAGATTAACAATAAACCTGGAAAAGTTGTTGCAAAGAAAGGCGCGAAAGTAGTCAATTCAGTAACATCTGCGGAGAAAGGAGAAAAGTTGTTTTTTTTTGTAAAGAGGTGCATATATTTAATTACGGTTATGTGTGTCATATTATGTACCTATATCTGAAGATTACACCTAAATAAATCTTACATTTTGATTACCTATTCTTGTTGATTATGTAAAAGGGCATCTCATCTATCCCCCATAATGGGCATATATCCTTCTCAGAAATTTCATAATGGGGCATCTATCCATATAGGTAGGCATCTATCCCCAAAAAATGGTATCGCAAAAACTTAATTTCTGAAAAACCAGTAATAGTTAGGTTAAAACTGATTCTGAAGCTATAGGTATAAATGATTAAACTAACTATATTACAGGGATAATCTATGCAAATATATTTGGTATTAAAATAATGAGGCTCTTTCGAAAACTGGGGCATCTATCCCGGTTTAACCCCAAAGTCATTTCTTTGAATACGACGAAAAAGTCGTAGGCTATATTTCAATAAAATCTAATCTAGTTCGGCCAAGTTGACGATAGGAAATTATAATTGGCGTCTAGTCATACGATATACATGATAAAGTATTACTAAAATATAACTGAAGCTTGAGGAAAAATGAATAAGACAAAACCCACTCGTGGCAATCCTAAATTCAAAATGTACATCAAACTAATAGAAACCCGAAATATGTGCGAGATATTAAATAAATATTGCTTACAAAACAAAAGACATGTTCAAGATTTTTTTTTTTTGTTCTGGCGCGGCAAAGTGACCATACTGCACCTGATGGTAAGCGCAGTGCCGTCCAGATAGAGTATCAAGTAGCGAGAGACAGTCTATCCCCCGCTACTCAACACAATCATACCAGCCTGCTGTTTAGCTTCTTCACATTACGCCTAAAGGAGCCAGGATCATAGGAGGGAGGGAACACGGTAGCTCGCAAACTGTGCCACAGCTTGATGGTGCGGCAAAAATACGAATTTGCGAACCCCTTGGTTCGGGCCGGGGTAGTAGACACCACGAAGCTGTGGCTCCGCAAGCCAGTACACGTGGTTCTGGTATGGAAGGGAGAGGATGGGATAAGATCAAACTATTCTTCAGAGCATTCGCCATGATACAGACGGTAGAACACGCTAAGCGAGGCATTTTAACAAGGCATCTGCAATATGTTACAGTCTCTAATACAACTTGTTTGTGTAAATATTAAACGCTAATACAAATTACTATATATGTTTTATATCTTGCAAACGTGGGGTTACAATGACGTTCAGTAGTAAATTGCATCGTAGATTGTACCCGGGCATGCATTTAGCCTTGTAGCGATCGTGAAAGCAGTAACTGCCAATAGAAGTACACACCATTGGGAGCAAACGACAATTGCTTGAAATCCTGCGCCAACTATTAAAGCGGAATTACATTTTGAATAATATGAAAATAATTTGAAAGTGGTAGAGCCACGCTGTAGGCATATTTGTCTACAGCATGAATGGGCCGGCTCGACCGGGGTAGTACCACTGTCTCACAGAAAACCAACGTAAAGTGACAGTTTACTGTCGCGTTTCGTATGGTAAGTGAGATATCCGGAGGCCCAGATTCCCCCTTCCCTTCCCTAATCCCTATTCCTGTCCTTTAAGGCCGACAGCGCATACATGACACTTTCGGTGTTGTGGATGTTCATGGGCGGTGGAGATCACTTAACATCAGGTGACCCACTGGCTCGTTTGTCGGACTATAATATAAAAAAAAAAAAAAAAAAATTGAATAATATATCTTCTTGTATATTCTATTATTGTATGGAGCAAGAAAACTAGGTACAAAAATGACAGTAAATTTCAACTTGATAAAATATATAATCAATTATTTCATCTCCTCCCTATATTTCTTTTTAAACGTCGTAGCGGGATAAAAAACGACAAAAATCGCTTGTCATACTTCAAACGAGGAGGTTAACAATTCGTCGGAATCTTTTTTATGTATGTTCCCCGATTACTCGAAGACCCCTGGGCCGATTCGAGAAATTATTTTTTTGTTTAAAAGGGTGTACTTCCTAGATGGTCCCATTGGCATGTGCCAATACGTATGTACGCATGACGCATAATTTGTTTTTTATTGAAGTCGGTGTACTTTTTATGAATCAAAAAGCTTTTACTTATTTCTAGTAGAGTAAACGCTATATCCCCCCATTATAAGTGATGAGATAAGCAGATAAGCATCAAAGCTTTGTTGCCTTTAAGCGTTTGAAAATCTACACCAGTGCATGAAACGATATCAAAGCTGTTATTTTCTTTCAGTTTTCTATAAAGCAATCAAACGTAGTCAAAGGAGCACATTGATTATTGCGAAAACAACCACAGTACATAGAAATAGCAGATAAGTAGTTGAATACTTCGCCCGGAAAGTGATTGGAAGAATTTATTTTCGCAGAAACATAATATGACGCTGACGCAGCAATAATACTTGCGTCTATAATAATTCTAGCCCTGTATTAAAAATTGACCCACTACTGGGCACGGGCCTCCACTACTAATGAGAGGGGCTAGGCCTTAGTCGCTTGATAGACTTCACAAACCTTCGAAATTCTTAGGTATGCAGGTTTCATCACGATGTTATCGTTCACTGTTAAAGCAAGCGATAATAAACATTTAATACACACGTAAGTTTAGAAAAGTAAAAATTTGGGGGTTATTGTCACTCGCGTCCGTAGGCTTTACTCTAGTTCCCCTACACGTGACCCCTGGGTAGTGCTAAATGAGTGACACATCTTACTGGTGGTAGGCTTCGGCCGTGGCTAGTGACCACCCACCGGACAAAGCCGTGCCGCCAAACGGCTTGCCGTGTTCCGGCGCGATGTTCGGTGATGCCATTTAGGGAGACGGGTCGGAATAGTTGCTGAATGCGGTTGGGCTAATCTGACGCAATTTGATAACGCCGCATTGGGAGACTAGTCGTGGAGGGTAGCGGGATCCGAGGCACGGTGCACCGCTGGCCGACCGCAGGTAGTTGGGGGCCCAAGTAGTGTGCTAGCCACACACGAAAGGCTGCCCCGCCAACTGACGAAAAATCCCGGGATGCGCCATCGTGCCGGTCGGCGACCGGATGAGAGAGCCCGATGGACATCCCGGGGGGGCTCGGGCGTCCCCGCAGTCTCCAGACTAGTCCCCCTTCTGTGTGGTATTTCATCTTGTGTCTGAAGGTTAACAGCATTAAGTCTCGTTCCACTACCGTCGTTCCTACCTTCATTCGCTCTTCCAAAAAACATGAAAACTACTAAGAATAAGAGAATGTTTCCACAGCGGCAGCACTCCCTCTCACTAAAAGTGCACCTTACCAACATCCGAGGATTGCACTCAAATCTCGTCGCGGTCCATCACCACCTGGAGACTGAAAGACCCGCTCTCTTATTCCTCTCAGAGACGCAGATAAGATGTCCGTCTGACGTGGCGTACCTTTCTTACCCAGGGTTTACTCTGGAGCACAATTTTAAGCCACATGCGGGTGTGTGCTTGTACGCCCGTGCTGACATCTGTTGTCGGCGTCTCTGTAATCTTGAAGATCCCAGATTCTCTGTTATTTGGGTACTGGTGGATACAGGAATTGAGAAAATTCTTTATTCCTTGGTAGAACGCTTGAACTTGTCCTTAAAGGCAGTTTCCGATTGGGGCGATGCCAACCTGGTCAAGTTTAATGCCACTAAGACCCAGGCTTGTCTATTCTCTGCTAAACGGAGTCCCTTCCAACTGACTCCTACTTTCAGAGATGTGTCCGTACCGGTAACTGACCACCTAGAGATTCTGGGCGTAACTTTGTCTGCAACTCTCAGTTTTGGCTCCTACATTGAGCATAAAGCTCAATTGGCTGCCAAGAAGCTGGCTATCCTTGCGAAGGTGAGACGGTACTTCACGCCGGGACAGCTGCTCGATCAGTATCAAGCCCAAGTCCGGTCGTGCATGGAGTACTGCTCTCATCTTTGGGATGGATCGGCCAAGTACCAGCTTGAGGCGTTGGAGGCCATCGAAAGACGCGCCAAGAGGCTCATAGGCAACGATTCCATAGTCGAGGCAAGGCTGCAAAGCCTTGAACACAGACGAAAAGTTGCTAGTTTATCGGTTTTCTACCGGATACATTTCGGCGAGTGTGCCTTGGAATTACACAATTTAATTCCCCCAACCCCTTTCTATCATCGGACGACAAGAGACTCGGCGAAGCGTCATCGATACATGGTTGATATTCCACCAGCGCGCACGAAGCGTTTTGCTAGTACATTTATCATGCGCACCGCTAGAGAGTGGAACTCTTTGCCGGAGTCTATATTTCCCGAAAATTATAATCTGGGTATCTTTAAGTCAAGAGTGAATAGGTATCTTCTAGGCAAGCGTGCTCCACCGTAGACCACATCATCACTTACCATCAGGCGAGATAGTGGTCAAACGCAAGCCTATATAGGTAAAAAAAAAAAAAAAAAAGTCAGAGGTGTATGCCATTTTGGGTTGCGAACATACGACTTTCGTCTTGACAGTCCTTACGACAACCAACTAGGCTATCGCTGCATTAATACTTGCCTCTATAATACCTCTAAAAACCACACGCCGTATCGTATGCCAAACTACAGTATTGGCAGAAGCCCCCAGGAATATGGTGTGTAACCCAAATCCATGCATTTTGGGAAATGGACCCGTACCGGACATGTAACATGCTTCAATCACAGAGCACACTCGAGAGAGCAGTATTTACTCTGTATATAGAGGAGTCCGTTTTCATTGTATCGTGTAGTAAAATATTTTAGTAGATAATAGAATTGAAATGAAACAAAATTTACGGATTCTATCGCGGTTTATTAAACTTTGTCACGCAAGTGCAATGTTTCTACCCTCCATATAGTCGTTTTTAATTTTTATTTATTGTAGTCCGATCAACTTCTGCGTAGAAACATTGCACTATACTTGCGTGACGACATACAACTCAGTCCGCCCCGTGACCATGAAGGCTGTAAAGCTTTCGAAACGTCGGGATAAAAAAAGTTTAATAAACCGCGATAGCATCCGTAAAATTTGTTTCGTTTCAATGTATAATATTCGCGTAAACATAAGAAACCAGTAGATAATAGAAGATAATTTTCATAAGAATTTCGAAGGTATGTGAGGTCTACCAACCCGCATTAGTCCAGCGTGGTGGACTAAAGCCTAACGCCTCTCATTAGTAGAGAAGGCTCATGCCCAGCAGCGGGACAATGTTTAATACAGGGCTAGAGTTATTATTAAAAGATGATAAAGCAGAAATAATATATAATACGGTAGGCAGCGGCTCTGCTGTGCTCTGGCATTGCAGAAGTCTATGGGCGGCGGTGACTACTTACCATCAGGTGGCCCGTCTGCTCGTCTGCCTATCCAGGCACTTAAAAAAAACCAGCGATGTATTAAACTATATATTATAACACTGCTGTTCGGTCTTAGTCCACCACGCTGGCCTTACTTCTTATGAGTATTCTCCGGTATTTAGATTTCCTTGCGATATTTTCCTTCACCATTAAAGCAAGCGATGATCAACAATGAACAAGAGAACATATGTAGCTTTAGAAGATCCGGGGGTATGCCATTTGGGCTGCTTTTGGACCTACGACTTTCGGCTCAATACTGTTCGAACTGGAATGCAACAGCACTTGACACTGAGTACGAACTACTTATGAATAAGTATTCCGATCAAAAACGCCATCATTCGTTTGCAATTTCATACAAATACTAACGTTCTGAATTTGAGTACTTATTTGAAAGTTGTTCCTGCAAATTATCCTAGTAACTGGTTGGCAAGAAGAGATAAAGCAGTGGTATTTACCCAAATAGATCCTCTCAATGCGCATGCCTCAACGGACACTTATTTGTCAAATGACATAAATAGGATGCAGACTATGATTTCTGACGTCATCGCCCGGATTGGACATTACATTCAAGTCGTCCGAGAGAGACAATGAGATGTTCCCACTACACCTACTTTTACTCACACAAATATTATAGTAACAATATCAGCATCATTTTAAATTAATTTAATCCTCCATACATATACACTCACGCCTGTAATCCCCTACGGGGTAAGCAGAGGTGTAACCAGTACACCCACTTTTCGCCAAATTTCGATCCCATAATGTAATAGGGGGCGAGCCTATCGCCATACCGGGCACAGATTCCAGACTCCGGGCTAATACTGAGAATTTCTAGATAGAAAAACCCAATATCACTTTACTCGACCCGGGCAACCCGAGACCTCAGCACAGCAGTCGTTACGCATGCGCAATTACAACTGCGCCACCGAGGCAGTCAGTAATTTTATCCTGTTTTCGAAAATCCTTTTTGATTGCTAAGTATTCTAGTAACTGGTTGACAAGACTAGACAACGCTGTGGTATCTACTCAGATGGTCACATGCCAGTTTGTAACCTCTGCCGTATCGTGTCTATCTACTCAACGGACCTGTGCACCTTCCTGTGCAGTGCCGAGTCAACATAATGGATGAGCATTGCATTTGGCGAACGCCCAAATTTACTGCAACATGTTGTATATACGTACCTATGTATAGAGTTCTAATTCACCGCTGAAATCAATATGGCCCGAATATTCACATTACATATTCTTTTATGTAACTGTTCCTATTGCACGAGGTTGGTTTGGCTTCAATGGGACTAGTTGGTGATTGAAAAGTTGTGGTAGAATAGGAAATAGTATTTTGTAAATCTAGTTGGCAGAGCCAATTTTAAATAAATAAATACACCCAACAGTCACACACATAGTTCTGACCGCCACACTAGGTAAAACCTGAATCGTGGGTATCAAGACCACGAGGGACTACGGCCTCACAACAGATCCGAAACAAAATCTGACTGTCGCACAAACATTTGTCTCGGTGCAGGAATCGAACCCACCTCTCATTTCACAGCCACGCCTGCATTGCCACGGCGGCTATCTGTGTTTTGTCTTCAATGTAAATGGAATAAATATCCGATGCTCCGAAGAATTGTTTAATTTTATCCCATCTCCCTTCCACACCACAATCATGCGTACTGGTTTGCGGAGTCACAACTTCGTGTTGTCTACTACGGGTTAGTCAGATCGCAAATTCGTATTCTTTCCTCCAAGCTGCAGGTGTGTTTGCTAGCTACCATGTTCCCTCCTATGATCCTGGGCCCTTTAAGCGCAGTATGAAGAAGTTACTCAACAGGCCGGCTTGATTATATAGAGTAGTGAGGAGTACTTTTCATCATCAAGTGTAGTGTGGTTAATGCCGTGCCAAGATAAGATTGGTGGTAGGATATCCATATCCGCCCGGATAGCGACCACCGTACACAGGGTGTAAAACCCGCCATAGTGGCACACGCAAGTGTGTCGCGTTCCGGGATCAGCCAGTGTACATCCGGTTTTTGTCGGGGTTCTAGAATTGGGGTACGATGTTTGGCTGTTTTGCGGCCTTCTGAGTACTCTTACAATAAACCCTCGACCGCTTCTTCACCTTCTTGCCCATGGCGTAGTGTGAAGAATCAGGCCGGCATGATTGTGTTGAGTAGCGGGGGATAGATTTTCTCTCGCTCTTCGATACTCTAATTGGACACTGCACTTACCATCAGGTGCAGTGTGATCACTTTGCCGTGCCAGAATAAAAAAAAGATAAAAAGTCTAAGACTTATTGGTACGACTGTTTAATATAATAATAACCATGACAAAGCCACAATATTCTTTAACAGTAGATATGGTTTTTTGAAAAAGGAACGTCTAAACAGCACGCAATTAACATCTGCAATTAAAAGAATTTCCCAGGACATGTCCTGGTTTCTAGAGTGTCCTGGGGTGTCCTGGATAGTTTTTAAGCATCGTCCTGGGTTTAAAGCGCCCTGATAAGGTCCTGTGTTTTAAAATTCGCACACCACTTTTGCAATCATTACTTTAGGGGCGGTGCCTCGGTTCGTAAGTGTTTACGCTATTTTAAAACAAAGATGCGTCCTGTTTTTAAATTTCAAATACTAGTATTTGAATTCCGGGGTTACTCTATACTATGTGGATCTTTCGAAGTCTAGGAGGCTTATCCATTTATATTGAAAATCACACTCATAAAATTTAACAGCAAACTGTCTTCACGTCAGTTTGCTGTGAGATAATGGTATTAATCTGACCAAGAAGGCCCAATCAACTTAAAGTAAAACCATTTATAACTTGACTCTACCATCATTTATTCAGGCTCCCAGGGGCACTTTGCGCGACTTGGCAAGGCGAAGTGCGACAATCATGCCGGACTGCTTCTTCGCACTACGCCATGGGCAAGAAGGTGAAGAAACGGTCGAGGGTCTAGTGTCAGAGTACACAGAAGGCCGCAAAACGGACAAACTGCCGATGTCTGTTAGGAGTGGATATGATTTATACTTTGTGAATATTTTGATTTTATTGCTCTGACTTTGTAAAATTATACGATCCATTAGCTAATTATACGAATGCACAACACATTAAACAAACTGCAACAGCATTAATCTGCAAAGCAATTTAAAATATTCCTACACTCGGCCATTATGCGAAATAAAAACCACTTCAGTAATACTTTTTGTAGCAAGTTTATTTTTACTGACTCAGTGTTTACACTACTTTTGTGGTCGCATATGTTACTTCAGAATCATAAATACGAGTAACTATGTTCGATAACATACAAATGTTTGTTCAAACATTTGTCTCTGTGCGGGAAACGAAGATATATTCACATATTGCGCCACTGAGCTCGTTAAAAATAATAGTATCTTATTGTATAGATACTTTTGCTTTCTTTTTTCTCATAAATATCAACTCCAATACTTCAAGTTTCTAAAAATGACCTTTATACACAAACTAGTTATTAATAAAGTAATGGATTCCATTTCCCGTTTTGAAGTACGGAACCCTAAAACTCTAATTCGAGAGTTGGCGGGATTTGAATAAAGCGACATTTTTGAAAGTTACAGGTTTTTTTTATAACATAGTCCGACAAACGAGCCAGTGGGTCACCTGATGTTAAGTGATCTCCACCGCCCATGAACATCCACAATACCGAAAGTATTATGTATGCGCTGTCAGCCTTAAAGGACCGGAATAGGGATTAGGGAAGGGAAGGGGGAATCTGGGCCTCCGGATATCTCACTTACCATACGTAACGCGACAGTAAACTGTCACTTTACGTTGGTTTTCTGTGAGACAGTGGTACTACCCCGGTCGAGCCGGCCCATTCATGCTCTAGACAAATATGTCTACAACGTGGCTCTACCATTAAGAAGTTTCTTTTGTACTTCGGAAAAAATAAAACTATTATATATATAATAGTTATATATATTATAAACAGAGTCCTGAGACACACGCATTTGCTTAGTTCAAGACTCGACGAATGTACTCATTAGTTTTAATAACTTTGCTAATAAACGATTTATTATTATTATTTATTTATTATTATTGTGTGGATTCTAGTAGAATTAATATATAACTTGTGTAAGCACGTACATACTGCATCTTTATGACAAATTTTCATGTATTTATACGACTTTGCAGTGCTCTGGCTTTGCAGAAGTCTATGGGAGGTGACTACTCACCATCAGGTATGTTCGTCACATTTTTTTTTCTGGCGCGGCAATTTGACCACACTGCACCTGATGATAAGCGCAGTGCCATCCAGATAGAGTATCAATTAGCGAGAGACAGTCTATCCCCCGCTACTCAACACAATCATGCCGGCCAAATTTATGAGCATTATTTTCTAAAATAAATGTTTCATGAAAAAAAAATACCCCACTTTTACCACTTGATTTAAGCGCTTAAAAGTGCACATAAAATTGAAACTAGGCTCAAAAATGCAGAAACATTTGCTGATTCCGAATATATATAACTCAATATCGCAAAAATGTTAAATCAGCCAACCGTTGGTATGATAAATAACAAAAATATTTAATTAAAAGTGATGTACAGTACTCTTTATTTAAAAGGTTTTTCTTTTACATTTTTAAATATAAATTATAATAAAAAATACATTTAAAAATATAAAAATGTGCACCCTCCGATGGCGAGGCCTAGGACCCAAGCCACCGGCGGTTAGGACCCCAGAGTGAGGAACCTCCTCACAATGCGTGCCGTATCCAATAATACTGCCTTTTGTATCTGGCTTTTGACCCAACGACCAATTGAGAGCCTCTGAAGATGTTGGTCGAGGCTCTTTGGTATCAGCCCATTGGCAGTAACAACTATCGGAACAATAATAGCTGAGTCAACATTCCACATGTCAACAACCTCGTGAGCCAGATCTAAATATTTGGACATTTTGTAAAAGTGATTATTATTATTATTATTATTAAAATTAGGAATTTCTCTTCAAATTACTGAAGCTGAATATAACCCAGCCAAGTAACATTAGTATGAACAGCTGCCCCACAAGTACCATAACGACACCACATGATAATAATTACCATTACAGTTATTATAAAATGGTCTAACGAAAGGTTTTGTCATAAACGCTCACCATTAGAGCTTATTTCGCTTGCAAAATATTAAAACTGAATAACCCTCATAAAGTAGACTTTGTTTAAGGGCCACTTTCGTGTGCGCGTTGCGATTTGCGTTTATTTTATTGCGGCATAAAGTCGGTGTATCATTGTATGTGTCACAGACACACCTGAATATTTAATGTTGACAGTCGGATCGGCCACTGAGCCTCATCATATGTGAAGGTATACATTGTAGTTAAAATATTTTACTCTGACTACTGTATTGTCAATGATAATGATACACAGTGAAAAAATAAAATTATGTTTATTGCCTTATTATCTACTTACACAGAATAAATTCAATTGAGATTATGATTGCATCAATTTAAATGTTTGTTTGGTACATATTATTTCAAATACAATAAAAATACGGCGCAAGTATTTCTATTAAATCCAATCTAGTCACATTTATTTACCTCAGGTGAGCAATTTATTTATGAGAAAAATGCTTGAAAGACTTCTGATTAGATTTCTTTTATAATAGCCCATTCAACCCTTGTGTTGTGTGTGTCCCACGCAACCCCGCAAGCAATTGTTAACGAATGACAACTTTAAAATTATTAAAAAATAAATACAAACACTCACGCCTCTAATACCCGAAGTGGTAGGCAGAGGCGTAACCAGTACCCCCGTTCTTCACCGTATTTATTACGGTCCCTTAATGTGATAGGGGGTGAGCCTATCGCCATACCGGGCACAATTCCAGACTCCGGGCTGAGTAATTCTAAATAGAAAAACCCAATATCACCTTTCCCGACCCGGGGATCAAAACCGAGACCTCAGCACAACAGTAGTAACGCATGCGCAGTTATAACTGCGCCACCGAGGCAGTGTATTTATAATATTAGTAAGATAAAAAAATAAATAACATCAAAAATTCATACAGTGAGATACAATAATCATCTGTTGTGGGTACAACATACGATATTGTCATTATCACAACACCCAGATCTGGAACTAATATTTGGATTACACAAATATTTATCTCCGTGTGGAATTCTTGATTTATAGCCAGCCACACGCCGTTTGTTATGTAGTGAAATCGCGACAAAAAATCGCACATTCAGAACCGCACCTCAAACAATTTCAATTTCCAAGCTACGCTCTCCACGGATACATTAAGCACTTAACTATCACTGCCTGCTTACTTTCAACTTGCCTCGTTTTATAATAAAATCCACGTTGGGTTTTTTGTTTGGGAAGCAGATCTAAGCGGTTTTTGTTGGTGTTTTTTAATTGCTTTTTACTGTTTCAGAATGTAAAGGGTGTAGAGTTAGTGATTTTTTTAAGGAATGAATAATCTTCGCTAGTTGACATTTTTTCTAACCTTTTCTTTATCCTGGCAAGGCAAAGTGACCACACTGCACCTGATGGTAAACGCAGTGCTGTCCAGCTAGAGTGTCAAGTAGCGAGTAACAATCTATCTCTTCCTACTCAACACAATCACGGCCTGCTGTGTAGCTTCTTCACACTACACCACGGGGCAAGGAGGTGAAGACGCGGTCGAGGATTTAGTGTCAAAGTACTCGACTCGGCCAAACATCGTAACCCAACTCTAGACCCCCGACAAAAACCGGATGTACACTGGCTGATACCGGACCGCGACACACTTGCGTGTGCCACTATGGCGGGTTTTACACCCTGTGTACGGTGGTCGCTATCCGGGCGGATATGAATATCCTACCACTAGCAAATTCATCCGCTTCTATCTGTTTAAAAAACACGCACACAGATGAAAACCCATAATTGAAGTAAATTGCTGCGAATTACGTTCTCGCATCGAAGTAACTTGATAATTTTCCTGATGAGCTAGAGGCAGAAAATAATTAATATAATTAAGTTCTTCATTTCTACAATTTTAATATCTAATTCCCTTTTTGTTCAAGTTTACATAAATTCTCATTTTTACTAGAAGTGGGCGTTGAATCAGCGAACCGCTTTTTTAAACTGTTTTGCTACTGTTAACGAGTCAACCGTTTTCTCTTTACCGCAAAACCAGTTGCATTTATCAACCTGTTTTATTCAACGTCGTTGAACCAACGACAGACGCGAACAAAACGGGACATTAACGTATAGATCTGTGCACGCTTCTGCAAACCAGTTAAAAACGTCAACTGGTTTTTCAACCAGTTGACCCTTTATAGGAAACAGTTTCATTTCGTTAACGCAAAAGTCAACGACCCACCTCTAAATGTTACTGGCCCACGGTAGATGAGAAATAACTAATAAGGCAGATGTTGATTTGATCGTTACAAGGACATCCTCTGACTTTTCGATGTGTGTTTGATACTCAACAGTGTGAGAGTGTTTACCTAGTATGCACAAATCGATTTAATAATACACACACATACACTAACGCCTGTAATCCCCGAAGGGGTAGGCAGAGGTGTAACCAGTACACCCACTTTTCACCGAATTTCGGCCCCATAATGTGATAGGGGGCGAGCCTATCGCCATACCGGGCACAGATTTCAGACTACGGGCTAATATTGAGGAATTTCTAGATAGAAAAACCTAATATCACTTTACCCGACCCGGGGGTCGAACCCGAGACCTCAGCAACACACAGCAGTCGTAACGCATGCGCAATTACAACTACGCCACCGAGGCAGTCAGTCAATAATACAGTGAATCATTTGTTTTGATTATTTTATTTTTGTTATGTAAGATTGATTGAACTGACAACTAACTAAAAATAATTCAAACTAACATTGAAAGTGGACTTTTTGTCTCGTATGAGTAAAATAAATTCTTTAAACTCATTATTGACAGCGTCCGTGGCGAGTAACCGGTGAAACGAGACACCGTGGGTTCGATTCCGGCACTGAAACAAAAAATTGTGTTATAGCATATAATTATAATCATTTATTTAGTAAATTATACCATTAGGGGCATTTTACTGATGCTGCCCATGCCCATGCAGAAATACCCACTGTTCTGGTTGTTTTTCGCTACTTGATACTCTAACTGGACGGCACTGCGCTTACCATCAGATACAGTGTAGTCACTTTGCCGTGCCAGGATGTAAAAAAAAGAAACTCAGCCGTAGTACACTTTGGAAGTGGTAGAGCCACGCTGTAGACATATTTGTCTACAGCATGAATGGGCCGGCTCGACCAGGGTGTCGAGTGACAGTTTACTATCGCATTTCGTATAGTAAATGAGATAACCGGAGGCCCAGATTCCCCCTTCCCTTCCCTAATCCCTATTCCTGTCCTTTAAGGCCGACAACGCATCATGATACTTTCGGTATTGTGGATGTTCATGGGCGGTGGAGATCACTTAACATCAGGTGACCCACTGGCTCGTTTGTCGGACTATACTACAAAAAAAAAAAGTTCGGGCTATAATGAGTATTAAAAATAATAGCCAGGTCGATCCAGCGTTCTCAAGCGATGCGCTTAGTAACTAGTATTTAATTTGTATTTATAAAGACAGGAGCTTACGAAGAATGTCGTAATAGAAATTTGAAAAATAGTATCATTTTCTCACACAGTGAGTTCGAGTGAACATCAATTACAGTGACATGCGGGTCTTACCCCTACTATTTATACATTATGCTACATAAAAAACACTCTGAAATTAGTTTGTTAATAAATTAAAAGTAAAAAACTTCTTTAAAAACAACCTTTTATTTAAATGCACTAAGACGAATAAAATAAACTTTTTCCTTAAATTTTTTAACCTCAACTTATAACGTCATTACATCATTTATATGATAAAACTAATCGGGAGATTTACGTGTGTAGATAAACGGGTAAATTAAAAAAAATTAACTGATTGATAGTAATAAAAAAAAACAAACTAAGTAAATACGAGTACTTAAATCTCACGACAAGAAGCTATGTTGGATTTAGAATGACATCACACAGCTAACCATACATTGTCATCCAAATTAAACGTGTATACAAAATTTCAGCTCAATCGGTTGAAGATATCCGCTTCAAAATTGAGTTCCAAGATTCCACCCGAACAAACATAAACTCATTTGCAAAAAAAACGGGCACCTAAGCAATGAACCATTTCAAATGTTACTATTGGTTTGTTTGATAATTATAGGTAGTTTTACTTTCACAATTTTGTAAATTAATAAGAAAATAATCGTTTTCGTCAGTATTATCATAAAATTTTGTTAAAATTTATGGGTTTTAATGCTAAAGTTCACTAGTAGTGTATGCTCGCTAGTAGTGCATATGCTCGTGAAGTAAAAGTTAACAAAGATTTTTGTTTGTTTTTTCTTTAATAAAGTAAAAGCAGATAAATGTTTAGTATCGAGTGTGACCCCCTCTAGCTGAAATCACAGCTTTAATTCGTCTGGGTATGCTAGCGAGGATATCCCGGATACTTGCTTGCGGAATACGTTCCCACTCCGCGGTAATCACATTCTTCAGCTCTCTGATGGTCTGCGGAGCCTATCCCGCCCACACACCCGCCATTGTAACTCCTGTTTAGCCAGGATCAACAATGGCACGCATTTTTTCGACACCGAGTAATGAAACTCGGCGAGTCTCTGGGAATGCTTAATAACTGTCTTTTATCCCGCAACGAAATTAATCAAATAGAAATATAGGGAGGAGTTGGAAATATAAATTGTCCACTTCCCTCCATAGCAAAGCGGGAGACAAATACTGAACTAAAAAGGTATTAACCTCCAATAAAAGACATTTACGTCTGGAGAAGCCAGACGTAAAGCACCACGGAAGTTACTTAAAGGGTCCTATCATGCGAGCTGTTACGCTTGATTCCAATAATAGGTATGGCAAAAACGCCGGAAAGCACGGAAATTCCTCCCAGTCTCCACAAGGTCCATATAGTATACAACTCCAGATGTTATCTGCATACTGTCAAGCATAATGTTGCGCTCATTTTGCCAGAGACTACACTCCCAAAGGACATGATGCGCGGACTGTTCGTACTCACAGTTTGGTGTAGAACATGGGCACGCAGGCGAATCAACCAACTTAAATGAGAATAGTTTGCACTTAAAGTTGCCATGACCGGTGAGAAATTGTGAAACACAGTGATCAATTTCTAGCCAAGTTTTTGTTAGACGATCGCGAACCAAAGGAAAATACTGATATAAATGCCGCCCTTTAATTGAATTATCCCATCGACATTGCCACTCGTTTAGCAGTTCGTTGCATATTTCGGAACGCTGTTTAAAAAGTCTACCGATTCTCGAGAGTTCGCGCGACGTAAGAAAGTTTTTGTCCATATCCTCTCTCGTGGAGTAATACATAGCGGCGCGACGCTGTGCCTCCAGATCGACTGGAAGTACACCCGCAAGGACAGGTAAAGCTTTAGTACTAACGGTTCTATACGCCTTACACAAGAATATCAACGCCAAACCTTGACTCTGGAGCAATTTTCTTCGCACAGCACCGATAGTAGCCCTATCAGCCCATACAGGTGATCCATAGCAAATACTGCTCAAGTAAGTAGCCCCATAGATGACTTTTAATGTGTTAAAAGATAATCCCCACGTTGAAGTGGATATCCTTGTCAAGGCATAGAAATTGCGTTTCGACTTTTCCCCGACGGACTTTATATGCTCTAAGAACGAAAAGTTTCTCTCCAAAACTAGCCCTAGGTAACAGACCGATTCTTTGCGTTTTATATAAATATTATTGAATTTAATGCGCGGCGGTGTTTTAAGAATGCCCTTTAAAAGTAGTTGGTAAGTTTTATGAGGTGCGAACGTCAGACGATTTCTTTCACCCCAATCAAAAATTAACTTTAAACACGCGCTGGCTAAATTTTCTAGTCCCGATCTACTATTCGACTGAACAAGCAAGAGCCCGTCATCAGCATAGACGGTTAAGGAGCAACCTTGAGGTAAAGGGAGAGCGAAAAAGTCGTCGAAGCCTAAATTCCACAAGTACGGACCGACTACTGAGCCTTGTGGACAACCCATCGTAAGAGCTTTCGACGCTTCGTGGTGACCAAGTTTTAATTTGGTTGTGCCTAGACAAAAATATGAATAAATAAGTGAATATATATTTTTAGGACAACCTCGGATTTTCAGCTTAAGTAGTAGCATTGGCCACCACGCATTATCGAAAGCACCGGATATGTCCAAGAATATACCTAAGACGTATTTACTATTCGAGTTGCTAACAGTTCTTCTAACGGATAAAGCGGCGTCAACAGTAGATTTCCCTACAGTAAAACCGAATTGCTTCTCATGAAACTTTGGACCGCCCGGTATTAGCCGAGGAACAATTAGTCGTTCAAGCAATTTACCTAAGGATGGTAATAACGTTATAGGCCGATAAGATTTAGGGTCGTCGGGTGGCTTGTCACCACTTTTTGGAATTATCCGAATAAAACCGCATCGCCAAATTCGAGGAAAAACACCTTCAGCAATACATCGATTAAAAACTAATAGAATAGAATCGCCCGCCGCTTTACACGCTTCCTTGATCATTTTATTAGATATTTTATCCTCACCGGAGGCTTTGTTCACAGGTAAAGATCTAACGATATCTATAAATTCTTCAAAAGACGGGAAATCCGACGAGGGGGTGTTCGGTGGTTCCGCGGCCCACATCCGTATTTGGTTATGATATTCGTTATCACGCGCTACTGTATCATCGGGCATTAGGGAGTTTAACAGGGATTCTGGTGGTAGGATATTCGTATCCGCCCGGATAGCGACCACCGTACACACGGCGAAAAACCCGCCATAGTGGCACACGCAAGTGTGTCGCGTTCCGGGATCAGCCAGTGTATTTCCGGTTATCGTCGGGGGGCTAGAGTTGGGGTACGATGTTTGGCCGTGCCGGTATTAGCCGGTTCACAGTCGGTTGGAGGCGTGTTGATCCGTCGGCCAGGGAGACCTGTAGAAACGGTTGTACCGCTGGCCGCCCGCGGTACAGTACAGGGGCCCAATCGTGGCTAACCACCACGAGAGGCTGCCCCACCATGCCGCGCATAATCTTGGGTGGGTCCGTCGTGCCGGTTGGTGACCGGATGTGGGGTCCCGGCGGCCTATCCCGGGAGGGTACGGGGGCCCTTCCGTCCGGCGGATCAGCTCACCTCCTCTTGGCTCTTTTAGTGGACCGGCGCTTGTTGCGGCCTTCTGATTACTCTGACACTAGACCCTCGACCGCTTCTTCACCTCCTCCCCCCATAACTCCATGACAGTGCCTATAAAGAGAACAGGACGTACAGCGGTGCGTAACCCCACCACCGCTTTCACAATGGAGTTCGCTAACATCCGCGGACTCCATTCGAACCTTAATGCCGTCCACCACCATCTTGAGACGGCCCGGCCTGCTCTTCTCTTCCTGACGGAGACGCAGATTTGTAGTCCGACCGATACCACATACTTGCTTTACCCCGGCTACTCACTTGAAGAAAGCTTCAGGCCGAGGGCCGGGGTATGCCTGTATGTTCGGTCGGACGTCTGCTGTCGCCGTCTGCGCTGCATGGAGGACCCCTCCTTCTCCACCCTGTGGGTACACGTCGACCTCGGCTCTCAGAGTCGGGTTTACGTGTGCCTTTACAGGTCACACGACGGGGACGTTGAGACAACTCGGCTATTTGATTACATTAGCCAGGCGACAGACGACGCGCAGGAGCAGTTCCCAACAGCGGAATTGGTAGTTCTGGGGGACTTCAACGCACACCATGAGTTGTGGTTGGGCTCCTCCAGAACTGACCATGCTGGTAGAACTGCTCATGCATTCGCCTTGACTCATGGCTTGACACAGCTGGTGAACCAGCCTACCAGGATCCCAGATGTGGCGAGTCATGCGCCCTCTTTGCTGGACCTTCTGTTGACGAGTCACCCGACTGGGTATACGGTGTCGGTTGGTGCTCCTCTGGGGACCTCCGATCACTGTCTGGTTGGGACGTCAGTACCTCGCGCTTTGCCTCCACGTCCCGTGAAGGTCAAGCGCAGGGTCTGGCACTACTCGTCGGCAGATTGGGATGGTATGCGGGATTATTTCGCATCCATCCCTTGGCAGCAGCGCTGCTTTGAGGGAAAGGATCCTTCTGCGAGTGCCGACGCTGTTGCCTGCGAGATCAGACTAGGAATGGAATATTACATTCCTTCCTCTGAGATCGCGGGCAACGGCCGAGGACGCTCCTGGTTCAACCGTGCATGCGCCGATGCTGTTGGTAGAAAACAGACGGCGTATCGCGCTTGGATCAGGGGTCGCGCTAAGAAGGATCCCAATCTCAAGTCGCTCAAAGCAGCCTACAACCGTGCTGCCAAGGCTTGCAGGAGGGAGTATGTTAGAGCGGATGCCCAGCGCGTCTCCAAGATTGGATGTGCTTTGGCCGATCACCCGACAAGCAGTCGTGCTTATTGGAGCTTGGCTAAAGCGGTCCAATCTAATTTCTGTCGCCCTTCGCTGCCACCGCTGAGATATCGTAATGGAACACTGGCCCATAGCTCGCAAGAGAAGGCCGATTTACTGGCAAACCTCTTCGCGGCTAATTCGAGACTCGAGGACTGCAATGCTCCTTTAACACCTACGCTGCCCGGTTGCGGTCACACAATGCCTGATATCCGTATCAGGCATTGTGATGTGCGGCGTGAGCTGCAGTCTCTCGACGTCCGGAAGGCCAGTGGTCCGGATGGTATCCCGGCGCTTGTTCTCAAAAAGTGTGCAGCGGAGTTGTCTCCTGCACTGACGCGCCTATACCGATCGTCCTACCTCTCAGGTGTTGTGCCTGAATCGTGGAGGGAGGCCAATGTGCAGCCGATCCCCAAAAAGGGTGATCGGTCAGACCCTAACAATTACCGCCCAATCGCCATCACCTCAGTGATCTGTAAAGTCATGGAGCGACTAATTAACAGCCAATTAGTTCGTTACCTGGAGGATCACTCGTTGATCAGTGACAGACAATATGGTTTCCGCCATAACCGATCAACGGGTGATCTTCTAGCGTTTGTATTGCATCACTGGGGCGAGGCGATTGACCGGCATGGCGAGGCTCTGGCTGTGAGTCTCGACATAGCCAAGGCGTTTGATAGGGTCTGGCACCGTGGCCTTCTCTCCAAGCTCCCGGCATACGGTCTGCCCGACAACCTGTGTAAGTGGATTTCCGGCTTTCTGCATGAGCGTAGAATGCGTGTCCTAGTTGATGGACACGCTTCGCAGTTCATGTCAGTAAATGCCGGAGTACCACAAGGTTCTGTGATTTCGCCCACCTTGTTTCTTCTGCATATTAATGATATGTTGTCGCTTGGCAACATTCATTGCTATGCAGACGACAGCACGGTTCATGGGCGTTATTGCAGCAAGCCTCCTGGTTGCCGGGCGGATACTGAGAGGAGACGCGAGGATCTTGTCGTTGAGCTCAACCAGACCTTGGATCTCATCTCATCATGGGGTACCAGGAATCGGGTTGAGTTTAATGCCAAGAAAACCCAGGTGTGCGCGTTCTCGTGCAAGAAGTCTCCGTTTTCTCCAATCCCCGTTCTTCAGGGTGTTCCACTCGCAATGCGGAATGACCTTAGTGTCCTTGGTATGGATATCCGCTGCGATCTTAATCCAAGGAGTCACATCGAGGGCGTAATATCCGCCACTTCCCGCAGGGTCGGAATCCTGAACAGGGTGCGGCGGTTTTTCACGCCCGGTCAGCTCTACCGCTTATATAAAGCACAGGTGCGGCCGGGAATGGAATACTGCTCGCACCTCTGGGACGGTTCCGCAAAGTACCTCCTCGATGCCTTGGACGGGTTGCAGCGGCGGGCCATCCGCATTGTGAATGATGCAGACGTGAGTAACAGCCTGGAGCCGCTACAGCTGCGTAGGGATATTTCCTCGCTTAGCGTGTTCTACCGTCTGTATCATGGTGAATGCTCTGAAGAATTGTTTGATCTTATCCCATCCTCTCCCTTCCATACCAGAACCACGCGTACTGGATTGCGGAGCCACAGCTTTGTGGTGTCTACTACCCCGGCCCGAACTAAGAGGTTCGCAAACTCGTACTTTTGCCGCACCATCAAGCTGTGGAACAGTTTGCCAGCTACCGTGTTCCCTCCTTCCTATGATCCTGGGTCCTTTAGGCGTAGTGTGAAGAAGCTACACAGCAGGCCGGCATGATTGTATTGAGTAGCGAGGGATGGATTATCACTCGCTACTTGATACTATAACTGGACGGCACTGCACTTACCATCAGGTGCAGTGTGGTCACTTTGCCGAGCCACGATAAAAAAAAAAAAAAAAAAAAAAAAAAAAAAAAAAAAAAAAAAATCCGTTGTATCCTCTATACGAGTTGTATAGGTGTTGTCTATTTTAATATTCTGTATATAGGCCAGATTTATTGACCTATTTGCTTTGAATTCATGGTATAGAGGAGACCACGGACCTTCCTTATCCAATCGTTCTACAATTTTACGCAATAAAATACCTTTCGATTTATTCACCGCAGCTTTATAATGTGATCTGGCAACCTTGAGTGCGATAAAAGCAGCTGTAAATGCTTCTCCTGTAACACAGCGTTTTTTAAGTCGGTTAAACCTCCTACGAGCCCTGCGAAAGGTACGACGCAGGTGAACTAGATAGTTATTCCACCAATCACATCTACGAGTATTAGTAATGGAGCCCCGACCGATTGTGACGTCCGCACAGTATGTAAACGTGTCCGACATAATTTCGGCACACGTTTCAGCTGAGAGGTTATTGCGAGTGAAGTCCCCGACATGTTGAGCAAATAAAGCGCTAAATAAATTCCAATTGGCACTTTTAGATTTATATCTATAATTAAAGTTGCTGTAAATAGGACCCTGCGTTAATCTAGGCATGAACTCGTACACAATCAGGCGATGGTCACTACACGACGCATCCGGAAGGACACGCCACCTATCCAGGTGAACGTCTCCACTAGAAAGTGTGACGTCAATAGAAGACTCGCCCGTAGGGCTGCAATATGTAGGTGGTGCATCGGGGGTATTATGTATAATAAGATTCATCTCTGCGATGAAATCTTCTACGGCACAACGCCTTTCGGTATCAGTAGAACGATATTTGCCATACCAAAGTATAGATGACGCATTAACGTCCGCGCCTATTATAACTTTCTGACCTACAAGAGACCGCAGAACATGACGAAGATGGTGTATGTGAGGACCCACAGGATCTGAATACTGAAAGTAACAGCTCACAACGTAAACCTTATAGCACGGAGTTGAAACCTCTGCGACAGCACAGTGCGACGTCATAAGATTACGCACTGACGTGATGGTAAAATTGGAACTTGATACATAAATACCTGCTCGTGAACCGTTGTCTAGCTGAACCGTCCTACTACGTAAACGCGCGTGTTGGTATTGCTCTTGTACTAACACTATATCGAGCTTATATTCGCGAATTAACGTATCTAACTCCGACGTCGCGACCCTATCGTTGTGGAGATTTAACTGACCGACGATAAGATTATTATCCATATTAGAAATTAATTAGTACTGTGTCGAAAGAATCAGAAGTTCTAATTTGTGTTTATAAGTGGGACAGTCATTAGACCCACATCGATGGTCGTGGGGTTTTTTAAAAAGTTTACATGACGCGCATACTGGTTTAAAATCCGAGTTAGCTTTGTGAGGACAAGCCCTGGTCTCATGTGTCTCTGCACAAATCGCACATGTTGGTGTTTTCGCTGTGCAGAATTTATGCACGTGTCCGTAATGTTGGCAGTTAAGGCATCGGACTATCTCGACGTCATCTATGAAACGACATGTTGCCCAATCTATAAACAATTTGTCTTTTGTCGTGACTAAATGTTTCCGTACTACTGAGTCTAGTTCTACGCCTATCCATTTACGACCATTGTCTAATTTACGCCTACGAACAATTTTGATTGATTTTATAAAATCGTCTTCTTTAATTGGCATTTCGTCTTTTATATTTTGCCGATAAAACGCAGTAAGAAAAACGTCGTCTTCCATTGAAGATGGTACGTCTTTAATAAGAATGCGCGGGCGACGACCTTTAGGTTTTTCTAAGCGCAACCCCGCGGATTTTATTGCCTCGACAGACTGTAATTTTTTTATTTGTCGTTCATTCGCGACGCGAAGTACGACGCCGGCCTTTGCGGTCTTTTTAACGCCTACGATTTGAAACCCGTCATCGCTAGGTTTAATTGCCTTAAATAACGCCTCTTTCGTAGCAGACGATGAACCGATATCAACAGATCGCTCGCTAGTCGGATAGGCCACTACACACGGGAGTGGGGCGCGTGGTTCCATTGGTGGTATTTGTTTTGGCAGACGTAGCTTAAGTTTGTCTGCATATAGTACGTTATTATCCTGTTTAGGTATATTATGACCAGTACGGTTTTTAAGGCTCTCCAACTCAAGATGTGTATTGGCTAACTTTGTTTCACTAAAGGTCTGCGGAGCCTGTTGTACTGATCTCACGCGTCGTTTCAGAACGTCCCAGACATGCTCTATAGGATTGAGGTCGGGACTTCGAGCTGGCCAATCCAAACGACGAATGCCGACCTCTTGCACATACGCTTCCACATCGCCAGACCGGTGGGCGCGAGCGTTGTCGTCCATAAAAATTGAGTCTTCGCCTAAAGCAGCCAATGCGGGTTGTGCATGAGGAATTAGAACTTCCGTTATGTATCGATGTCCAGTCAGTGAGCCGTTTTCAATGAAGACTAACTCTGTACGATCCATTGAATTTATTCCTGCCCAAAACATAACAGAGCCCCCACCATAAGGTGTGATTTCTTCAAAACAAGCCTCTGCAAAGCGTTCTCCTCGTCTTCGTAGCACTCGCTGACGTCGATCTTCACCGAACAGAGATATCCTGGTTCATCGGAGAACAATACCCTATTCCAGTCTTCTTGAGTCCATGACTCACAATTTCGAGCAAACCTAAGCCTGGCAACTCTGTGCTCACGGAGTAACTTAGGGCCGCGGGCCGGGCGATGACTGCGTATATTGGCCGCGAGAAGCCTCCTCCTGACCGTCCATAGACTAATATGCACATTTCTTACTTCTTCGAGGTTGTTCTTAAGGTCCACATACGAAGACTTGCGATTTCTCAATGCGCGACTCACAAGAAAACGATCATCCCGTGGTTGGGTACATGGTTTTCTTCCAGAACCAGGCCTTCTCTCGACGGAACCGGTGTCTTGATACCACTGCCAGGTCATTTGAACCGTCGAGCAACTCACACTTAGCCTCTGAGCCACGAAGCATTGGCTGCCACAATAAGTGCCAGTTATCACTTATATTCCGCAAGCAAGTATCCGAGATATCCTCGCTAGCATACCCAGACGAATTCAAGCTGTGATTTCAGCTAGAGGGGGTCACACTCGATACTAAACATTTATCTACTTTTACTTTATTAAAGAAAAATCAAACAAAAATCTTTGTTAACTTTTACTTCACGAGCATATGCACTACTAGCGAGCATACACTACTAGTGAACTTTAGCATTAAAACCCATAAATTTTATCAAAATTTTATGATAATACTGACGAAAACGATTATTTGCTTTTTAATTTACAAAATTGTGAAAGTAAAACTACCTATAATTATCAAACAAACCAATAGTAACATTTGAAATGGTTCATTGCTTAGGTGCCCGTTTTTTTTGCAAATGAGTGTAGTTACATACATTGCAAGTTAAATAAAAGCTTGTAAAAATGGGCCACTAAATCGTTTTCAGATATTATAAAATAAGCTTTTTGGAATAAAACTAATTTTACGTATTTTATCGCGGTTTATTTTACCTTTGTAACCCGATGTTCCGAAAGCTTTTCAGTCTTCATGGTCACGGGTCAATAAATATAGAACTTCATTAGCGTGCTTATGTCAAAAGTATAATAATCTGACGGTGACGGTCACTAGTTCAATGCTTCTCCCCATCCCAAAAGGGCCCAAAATGCCATAAACTTCAAAAAGTTTACTATATGCGGAGAAAAGTAAAGGTTCTAGCAAATATAGTTTTAAATACGTAAGCAATACTTAAGTTCATCACAGTATAATTTAAGTGGATGCAAACTGTGTTAGGAACATCAACAAAACTATGCAAGATGGATATTTAGAAAGGCAAAAATACAATGTTTAATATTTTATTGATTCATTTACACAATACTTAATATTAACACAAACGCAGTGATCCGCAGTGGTAGAGCCACGCTGTAGACATATTTTTCTGCAGCATGAATGGGCCGGCTCGACCGGCGTAGTACCACTGTCTCACAGAAAACAAACGTAAAGTGACAGTTTACTGTCGCGTTTCGTATGGTAAGTGAGATATCCGGAGGCCCAGATTCTCCCTTCCCTTCCCTAATCCCTATTCCTGTCCTTTAAGGCCGACAGCGCATACGTGATACTTTCGGTATTGTGGATGTTCATGGGCGGTGGAGATCACTTAACATCGGGTGACCCACATGCTCGTTTGACGGACTATGCAATAAAAAAAAAAAAAAAAAACGCATGTCAGGATTTACTTAAAGCTTCTCTTTATAATTAATCTACCAGAATTACCCTCTAAGCTGAACTACGCGGCTATTGAACTGTTTACACACTTTTACACTTAGTGCCCCGTGAACGAACCACGAATATCCTGGCTATTACCTAGTCTTCTTCACAACTCAACTGAATATCGGAGCGCGGAAGGCACTCCGTTTTATGCTAAACATTTACTACTCCCCACTTAGGTTGTCATTATTAATGTACCCCCAACTAGTCTCCTAAATACCTTCGGTATTTCTAATAATAGGAAATACCCTAATAACTGTAACTTGCCTTTTGTTACTTTAGGTGTTCGTTAATTCTGTAACATGCTGTATGTATTCTTGTTTATTTAACAAGTAACCAAAAATAATATGAAAACCCGTTTTATGAAAACATAATCAAAATGTACTAAATTAAATTAGACTGCATTATTATGTCATATAATGTTATGAGTATGGGTGCGTAGTGGGTACATCTCGCCATCTCCCTCGCACGACTGCATAGTACCGGCTATTCCGAGCGGTGACGTCATAAACCATATCATGCATCCTTTTTCTGTCTTAACAGATTTGAATATCTTCTTTACAGTACGATTTACCATTACTTATTGATTATCTGAGGTCAATTGAGCTGGTTTTGAATTTGCGACATTCTCGGTAGTTTAAACCACATTGTTTTTTTATGTTTTTAGTGTCACTAATTAATATAAAAATACACATACACATCACATAAAACACATAAATACTCAAACTAACGATATCAAAACTCACTTTCGAGAGGAGAGACCTTAGCTACACAATTTCGTACGGAAAACCATCCGAGGAATGTAAGCGGTACCATAAATAAAAACCACAATAACGTTTAAGAAATTGCGGATAATAATACCGCGTGACAAATAGTAGGGCTCACGATCTAAAGTTTTTATATGAAGCGACCCAGATTCCAAGAATTTAATCTCGAAATAGCTTGCTTAGCAGATTTCGATAAATGACATAAAACAAAGGGCGATGTATCCGATCCAATAATGTAGAATACTTGATATTGTTTGTTTGGAGATGGTGAAAATATACTTTTCTTACACATATTAGGCTATTTCCTATTATTAGAAATACCGGAGGTACCTATATCGGAGGTATTTAGGAGACTAGTTGGGGGTACATTAATAATGACAACCTAAGTGGGGAGTAGTAAATGTTTAACATAGAACGGAGTGCCTTCCGCGCTCCGGTATTCAGTTGAGTTGTGACTAGGTGATAGCCAGGATATTCGTGGTTCGTTCGCGGGGCAGTAAGTGTGTAAACAGTTCAGTGGCCGCGTAGTTCAGCTTAGAGGGTAATGCTGGTAGATTATTTATAAAGAAAAGCTATAAGTAAATCCTGACATGCGGTTGTGTTAATATTAAGCACTTAGATGTGTAACAGTGTTGTGTAAATCAATCAATAAAAAGGTAAACATTGTATTTGTGCCTTTTTAAACATTAATCTTGCATAGTTTTGTTGATGTTGCTAACACACAACACAAAGGAAAAGCCATGTCGTAAAATGTTGTCTCAGCATAATAGGGTAGTTGACTCGATTTTTTTTATTAATTTAATCAACAAGTTACATTACCTAAAAGCTATTATCGAAAGAATTTTATGAATCCAAACAAAAATAAGTAAATTAGACGACATTTAAATCTGCTGGAAGGGGTAGTTGGCCAATAACAGTACAAGGATGCATATCTGATACTGTGACGTCACGGTATTACGAATCGCCTGTACTGTACCGCTGTGTGAGGGAGATAGCGATATGTTCCCAATACGCCATCGTTTTCGCTTATGCCTGTGAGTATTTGCTCATACCAATATTTAAAATAAATATTGATGATTTCTCAAAAGATTTTCTTTTGCGTATTATATTCGATTGCATAGGGATTAATATACAAAATTAAAAACAGGAAACTACCTTATTGGGACTGTCTTAGTGGCGCAGTTGTAATTGCGTAATCTTTACAGCTGATGTGCTTAGGTCCCGGTGATATTGGGTTTTTCTATCACGAAAACTCAGTATCGTCCCGAAGTCTGGAGTTGTGTGGGGTATGGCGATAGGCTTCACTATGACACCATGGGACGGTCATAATCTCGGCGAAATATAGGTTTACTGGTCACACCTCTGCCTACCTCTTCGAGATTACAAGCGTGAATGCGTATGCTTATGTATGTATGCTATATTTAGAATATTTTATGAGAGTTACCAGTCCCAGTCCCTATTACGATTCTATACATATACATATACCCTCACGCCCGTATCCCATGGGGGTAGGCAGAGACTATTGAGTGCCACAAGCTACGATCCTGACACACTTCTTTCGCCTCTTCCACATTCATACATCTTCTCATACATTTACGACGGTTGGAGGTACTTCTGATTTGCCCTTTTAGGAGAAGATCGTTTATCTGATTCGTAAACGTTCTCCTTGGGCGCCCTCTACCCACTCTTCCAGTCACATTTGCACGATAAATAGTTTTCGTAAATCGCCTTTCATCCATCCTCTCCATGTGGCCAAACCATCTCAGCATACCTCTTTCTATCTTAGTCACCACATCATTCTTCAACTCACAACGATCTCTTATCACACTATTACGATTCCATCATGTGAAGATAATCATTTATGGGGCGAGCCTATCGCCATACTGGGCATAATTTCAGACTCCAGGCTGATACTGAGTATTTATTTCTAAATAGTAATACTCAATATCAATTTACCCGACATGAGAATCGAACCCGAGAACTCAGCACAGCAGCCGTAATGCATCCACAATTACAACTTCCGAGGCATTCAATTCATTTTTTTTTGTCGTGGCTCGGCAAAGTGACCACACTGCACCTGATGGTAAGTGCAGTGCCGTCCAATTATAGTATCAAGTAGCGAGTGATAATCTATCCCTAGCTACTCAATACAATCATGCCGGCCTGCTGTGTAGCTTCTTCACACTACGCCTAAAGGACCCAGGATCATAGGAAGAAGGGAACACGGTAGCTGGCAAACTGTTCCACAGCTCAATTAAATAAAATTAAAATTTTATTACATTAGATTAGAGCAGCTCAATTTATGTTAATTTAGTTGCCTTATTGCGAAATAAAATTTATTACAAGACCTATTTCCGCACATGACCTACGTCACAGTGACATGACATCAAAAGAACTTTTGTCACTCTATTAATCTAAGCACGCTTACTTAGCCCCATCAAAATGCTGCTCAAATAAGTTCTTTATCCAATAAGGAAGTGCTTCAAAACATTTTCACGGACATTTTATCGTCAACAGTCTGGGGTGTGAAAAATGGTAGAATCATTAACCCGTTTTCGCAATCCCGTCGTCAAATATACGCGTTTCCATTGCGTCATAAATAATGAATAATAATACAAACCCTGTATTAAACATTGTCCCACTGCTGGGCACGGGCCTCCTCTACTAATGAGAGGCCTTAGTTTACCACGCTGGCCTAATGCGGGTTGGTAGACTTCACATAGCTTCGAAATTCGTATAAGAATTCTCAGATATGCAGGTTTCCTCACGATGTTTTCCTTCACCGTTAAAGCAAGCGATAATTAATATTTAATAAACACATAACTTTAGAAAAGTCAGAGGTGTATGCCACTTGGGTTTCGAACATATGACTTGCAGCTTGACAGTCCGTACCGCATCCAATAGTAGTAATTGAAGGCTATTGCTGCGTCATACGGTACGCTATTTATAGCGGTTTAATTGCGCTCAATTACCTGGTTGGGTGTAGTGTAACAATATTTGAAAATAGAATACTTTTATATAATGTTGTACAAGTCTTCTGGAATCTTAATGACTTTACATAGAAAACTTTGATTTTGTCCAATGTCTTTTATGCACTTTGACAACGCATAAAATGAGTTGAGTTTATTGTGTTGAGTAGCGGGAGACAGATCGTCTCTCGCTACTCGATACTCTAATTGGATGGCACTGCGCTTACCACCAGGTGCAGTGTCGTCACATTACCGCGCCAGGATAAAAAAATGGGTGCGTGTACTTATGTACGCGCGTGAGAAGTTATACTTCTTTGGAATCATAAAAAAATAGATTATCAAAAATAAAGATTCAGACGAATTGATAACCTCCTCCTTTTTTGAAGTCGGTTAAAAATGAGCCTACCCGCCAACCTTACATAAGAGTCTCAAACGTCAACATTTCCCGTCTCGAGTAACATATTCCGAGTTGTTTTATTCGATTTGCTTCAGAGTGTTACTTTTGGGTCCCGGTATGCGCGCGCATCTTAAAATTTCACTGTCATAATTTTTTCAAAATGCGCCGTAAGAAGTATAACTTAAAAAATCTGGGAAATTAAGAAAATTTTCAATATTTAACAAACATATCAAGATGTTGATTTAGAAATCGTCTTTTTTAGCAAAACTTGTGATTATCGATTTTTGATTCTCGCACCGAGATGAGCCTCCGTGGGGCAGCGGGCGAGTAGCCAGTTGTGAAACGTCGGAACGCAGGTTTGATTCCCGCACTGAGACAGATAAATGTTTGTTTCTGGGTTATGTGGGCCGTAGTCCTTCTTAGTTCCTGATACCCACGATACAGGTGTGAAACGAGAGGCCGTGGGTTCGATTCCCACACCGGGACAAATGTTTGTGTGACAGATAGATATTTGTGTCCGGGGTCTGGGTGTTGTGAGACCAAAAGTCTCTCGTAGTCCCTGACACCCACAACACAAGACTCGTATCTTACTGTGGGGTCGGGGCTATGTGTGTGACTGTTGGGTGTTATTTATTTATTATTCACTAGCTGTTGCTCGCGGCTCCGCCTCCGTGGAGGTTATATTCGGGAGCAGAAGTATACAATCCAAGGAGTCGTCTTCTGCACTGAGGCACCTGTAGCGATTGTCCAGCCTCTCAGGTGTTGTGCCTGAATCTTGAGATTGCATCTAAAGAATACCCCATAAGTTTAACCTCACTTTGCCCCTAGGGATGATTTTTCAAAAACGTTGAAACACGTATTTCTTTATTTCCTACCAAAAGCCTAAATATGAATTTACAGATCCCTAAGACGAGGAAATATGGATTTCCCATACAATTTTTTTGAGAAAAAGATAGCCTGTAGATGTCCTTCTCCAGGATATAATCTTTTCCCTTACCAAATTTCATTACAATCCGTTCAGCCGTTTAGTCGTGAAGAGGTAACAAACAAACAGAGTTACTTTCGCATTTATAGTATTAGTATGGGTTTATTATCGTAAGTGAATGGAAACAGGGCAGTAGATTAACCCCCAGCTTGGCATCGACAGGTCATCTATTACTAGATGATAGCGACTCACGACGTTTATTAACCTTTTACGATGAATGCCTTTCAATCTAGATAACAGAGTTTTATAGATTCATTTTAATAGAGATATGAATTTATTACTGAATAAAATAATTTAGAAGTAGAATAGATTAATATATCCAGATAGCTTCTTTGAGGCCCTAAGTTTTTTTTTATTTACCAATGTTTGTATATATTTTTTTATATCATAGTCCGACAAACGAGCCAGTGGGTCACCTGATGATAAGTGATCTCCACCGCCCATGAACATCCACAATACCGAAAGTATCACGTATGCGCTTTCGGCCTTAAAGGACAGGAATAGGGATTAGGGAAGGGAAGGGGGAATCTGGGCCTCCGGATATCTCACTTACCATACGAAACGCGACAGTGAACTGTCACTTTACGTTGTTTTCTGTGAGACAGTGGTACTACCCCGGTCGAGCCGGCCCATTCACGCTGTAGACAAATATGTCTACAGCGTGGCTCTACCACTATTAAAGTAGTAGTATACGTTAGTACATTGCCCAAAAACACTAATTGAAAACAAAACAAGATAAATGTAACGAAACAATTACAGGCAATACAGCATGATTCAATCCATACAAATACTATAAATGCGAAAGTAATTCTGTTTTTATGTATTTTGTATTTGGATTAAAAAAAGCAAGTAATGTCATGTTCGCAATGATAAGATATTAAAATATTTTGGCATTACTTAATATAGTTATAGTAACTTAATATGGTGTTAATTGAGAGGTGAGAATGACATAGGCCACTTTTTATCCCGGAAAATGCACGGTTTCTATGGTATAGCATAATATTGAAAAATGTGATAGCTTAAGATGTCTCAATGGATTTTATACATTTTCTTTCAAAATTAACTGCCACGCGGGGGAAGCCGGGGCAAAAGCTAGTACATAATAAATCCTTAAAAAAAATTAAAAAGGTTCTTATTAATAAATGGGTTAATATATTAATTTTATTTAACTTAAATGTGTACTCAAGTTAAATAAAATTAATAATTATATTAATATTTAACTTAAATTTCGTACTAAATAACTGACCACATAGAGATTCTGGGCGTAACTTTGTCTCCAATTCTCAGTTTTGGCTCCTACATTGAGCATAAAGCTCAATTGGCTGCCAAAAAGCTGGCTATCCTTGCGAAGGTGAGACGGTACTTTACGCCAGGACAGCTCCTTGATCTGTATTAAGCGCAAATCCGGTCGTGCATGGAGTACTGCTCTCATCTTTGGGATGGATCAGCCAAGTACCAGCTTGAGGCGTTGGAGACAATCGAGAGACGCGCCAAGAAGCTCATAGGCAACGAATCCATAGTCGAGGCAAGGCTGCAAAGCCTTGAACATCGACGTAAAGTTGCCAGTTTATCAGTTTTTACCGGATACATTTCGGCGAGTGTGCCTTGGAATTACACAATTGAATTCCCCCAACCCCTTTCTATCATCGGACGACAAGAGACTCGGCGAATCGTCATCGATACATGGTTGATATTCCACCAGTGCGCACGAAGCGTTTTGCTAGTTCATTTATCATGCGCACCGCTAGAGAGTGGAACTCTTTGCCGGAGTCTATATTTCCCGAAAGTTATAACCTGGGTTTCTTTAAGTCAAGATTGAATAGGTATCTTCTAGGCAAGCGTGCTCCACCGTAGACCACATCATCACTTACCATCAGGCGAGATAGTGGTCAAACGCAAGCCTATTTATAGTAAAAAAAAATATCGTAAGTACTTACCTAAGAAGTATAAATAACTATTTCCGCCCTCATTAGTAGAGTTCAGAGTACAGCCGAGCCCAACAGTGGGACGGTAGCACAGGGCTAATAACATTTACTATGCCATTCGTATCTATAAAACAATCAACCGTTATTTCTAATTGCAATGGTAAATTCAAACTTAATATAAGATTTTTAGAAGATAGAAGATCTGAAAAAAAACACGAAACAACCCTTCTTTCTACTTTTAGTGGTATATTTAGACATGTGATAAGATTTATAGAAGATTATCCTGAAAAAATTTGTGAATCCCACAACCATTTATCTCTAAGCGGGAATTGAACCCGTGACTGTAGACTACTAAAAGGATAAAATAAGGGCCGTTCGCCTACAATAATAATTAATAACGCCCAACAGTCAGGTAGGTAGCGGCTCTGCTGAGCTCTGGCATTGCAGAAGTCTATGGGCGGCGGTGACTACTTACCATCAGGTGCCCCGTCTGCTCGTCTGCCTATCCAGACACTAAAAAAAAAAAAAGTCACACACATAGCCCTGACCCCACACTAAGATACGAGTCTTGTGTTGTGGGTATCAGGGACTACGAGAGACGTTCCGTCTCACAACACCCAGACCCCGGACACAAATATCTGTCTGTCACACAAACATTTGTCCCGGTGTGGGAATCGAACCCACGGCCTCTCGTTTCACAGCCGGTTACTCGCCATCTGCGCCACGGAGGCTGTCAATAATGTACAAAATAATATTTTAAGCCTGACTGATAGTTCCAGAGATCAGCCCGTTCAACAAAACATTCAGCTTTATAATGATATAGTTTTAAAAAGCTTTTGACGTCATGACTCATGCGGGATCCATCAAAAGCAAATAAATTTTGAATTCTCTGCACATTTTATATTAATTGATGTATGTTGCGCGTATAAAGGGAATAAAATATTTTGTGCCACGGTATTAAATAACATTTTTCGCTGAATTGAAATAAGTTTTTATTTTTTGTTTATTTAAAAAATAATAATACTGAAATTAAATATGATGACCACAGTATAAACCAGTCAAGTGTGAGTAAGACACGCTCTGGTATGGTACCGTATGTTGAAATATTTACCCTTATATTTTATATCCATTTCAGGGATAAACTCTGCCATTCTCTCATAATAACTTTACTATCTTACTACTGTTATAAATGCAAATGTTTGGATGGATGGATGTTTGTTACTCAGGGAATACAGGGATCGAACCCACGACCTGTTTAACAGCTAGCTACTCGTCCACTGTGCCACGAAGGTTGCCTTCCCAGAAATCATATTCTGTTTTGTTTTTTTTCTATGTTTATCAAACCTAAGTAATAATTTTCTCATAAAGCTGGGAATTTTTCAAAAATGTACTCTACACATACAAAATAAGATCTATAATAAAATACTGAAAACACTGTGTGCATTTTATCGTACAAAATCTGTAAAATATTTGCACGAGTCTGTCAAGGCGCCCTTCTGTAAGAACATTACGGAAGGAAGGCGGTGACCATGATTTTTGTGTTTTTAGAATATTCCTGATGTAAAAATATTAATTCAAAAGGTTTTACAGATATACTAGCGAACCGTGCAGATGTCGCCCTGCCCGTAAAAGCAGGGCCGCACCGACTGCAGCGCCATCTGCCGGGCTGATTTGTGAGTCTAAACCATCCAGGGCACCACCCAAACGCGTACACAAAAAAAAACATTCATATCGGTCCAGCCGTTAAGGAGGAGCTCAGTGACATACACACGTACAGTAGAATAATATTTATAAAGATAACTCTAACGAATGATCATGATATGAGAAACATGGTATACACAGTTTGGAATTGTAAAAATAATAACACAAATATTTTGTACATATAATTCTAGCACATGGTAGAACCATGTTATGCACAGTTTTCTTTACAGCAAAAATAACCATCGCATGAAAACGAAAAACCGTAAAACGAGGTGAGGTCGTAATATAAAAGCGAGGGAAGTTCTAACAGGGATAAATCCAAAAATCCCTACTCTATGAGATAGAAAAAATATGTGATCAGAGCCAAGTCAAACCAAATAATACCTTAATATTAAACTCTTGTTTATCCAAAATTATATTTTAATTTGGAAATTGAATTGAAATAGTTAGTGAATAATTTTTTGGTTCGACTTTGTTTACACACTTTTTAAAGTAAGTTTTTAATAAGAGTTTTTGACTTTCGCACTTTAAGAAATTACCTATGACAGGTATTATGTGCTATATAAATCCTTTTGCTTAATATATGGTACATCTTCATCTGGAACCTTGTACCAAAATAACTGAGCCCTAATACATCGTCATAAAAACAAGGCTCATTGGTCTAGAAGTATGATTCTCGCTTTGGTGCGAGAGGTCCCGAGTTCGAATCCCGGACGAGCCCTGTTTGTTTTGCCACAGTTACAGTAGCTTGTATAATAGCGATAACAGAAACGTAATAACACTTGATAACTTATCAGTGAGGCTGAAAATCCTACCGCACAATAAAAGACGTGATATGTTCAGTGTTCTATTTTAACACATTGTTCGAAAATATACCTGAATAAAAAAGTTTTTTTTTCGAATACCCACATAATTATTCAGGAATAGGATATATCCTCGCACGGCATAAACCACACTGCACTTGATGGTAAACGCAGTGCCATCCACGTAGAGGAACAAGTAGCGAGAGAGAACTATCCCTCGCTACTCAACAATATCAAGTCAGACTGCTGAGTTGTTTCAGAACACTACGCTTAAAGGAACCAGGATTACAGGATACAGGAAGGAGGGAACACGTGGGAGGCCAAACGGCTTAACAACTTGATACGAAATTGCGAATTCTCTTGATTCAGGCCAGGGTAGCAGACCTCATGAAGCTGTGGCTCTGTAAGGCAGTACGCTTGGTTCTAGTGTGGAAAGAAGAGGACGGGATGAGATTAAAAAAACTCACATTTCACACGTTGCATCCAAATATAAAGGGCTTTTAAAATATAATGTTGTATTCCAAGTGTAATTTAAAACATTGTCTCAGTTGAATATAAATTATGGCCACCCCAACGAAGAGAATACTAATGGACTCACCGCAGGAGCTTTTAAAAGCCTAACGATATTGACAACATCCTGATTGCAAGAAAATGAACGTTCAGAAACACGTGAAAAATGGGAAGCGCCTTACTATATATTTACAGTATTTTGTTGGGAATGCCTACAGAGGCGAAAGCAGGTTCGTAATCAGCCTAATTGTCAACTCTGACTTTTTGAAAGTTAATATGCATTCATTGTTAAAACTTGCTTTAACAGTCCAGAAAACAACGAAGAAAGCTGTATATTTTTCACTAGAATTTCAAATGAAGAAGACCAACCCGCACTAGGCTATGGTAGATTTAGATCTAACCCCTCTCTCATTACTAGAGGAGCCCCGCGCCCAGCACTCGGGCAAGCTTAATGCAGGGCTGTTATTATTATTAAATTACCAAAAATATTTCTTACAAATGAGCAATAGCTTATTGAGTATGGAACGATAAAGGTAATAATAGTTCATTAGAGCAACCCGGCACCCAATCCGTACCGCCTCATCGCTAGGCGTCCATTCGTTGTCAACAGGTGGTCCACGAGTGGAGGCCGCTTTGTCAGCAGTAAACGTCGCGTCGCAACTCATGGGGCTAGCGCGTTGGCATTGCGCAGCAACGCAAGGCAAGCCTACGAGCAGCGAGTTATCACTGAGTGGTCAACTCGCCGTCCGCGCGTGTGCGACTTACGACCGACGCGATCCGGTGGCGCTACGGAGTTGATGTAGTGAGCGCATATCCAGAAAGGTCCATCTAAAGAATACCAACCGCATGAGGCGAGACGGTGTGGGTCGGATGCCGGGTGGCTCTAGTGAGCTGTGACCTTAAAGCTGGCAAGCAGGTACATAGAAACAGCTGCTAATGCCCCACTTAGCGTCACGGTCAATAAACTGTCAAGTCGCAAGTTAAAATCTGCGGTCTTAATGGAATTACCACTGCTAGATTGTCGCGTATAATTCTTGTCATGAGTAATGAAGTTATACGCATTAAGGATAGAGATTTTTTAATAGCTTTAGAATATATATCTTCATTTTATACTTATGGTGGTACATTTTATTTTGGGAATAATCAGGACGAAGTGAAGAAAAAATACTGGGGAAAGTAACCCTATCATGTGGGAATGACAAAGTAAATTAAATTTCACTCCATAAACGACAACGTCAATATAATCTTTCACATCCAAAAATAAATCCATTAGTAAATTGTCACATTACGAAAATGTGTACTCCGAAAAGAATTCAGCTTTTGCACCGAAAATACAGCACATTTATCTGCGCTCACATGAGTTTAAATTAAAAATGCCTGGTGGTTTGGAATCCTAAATGTCATTACATTTGATAACACAAGTACACTTCTTTTTAGTGCTGGCATGAAATATTTCGGCTTCTTTTTTTAAATTTACGGCTTCCACATATGCATGATTTTTTTATCCTTGAAAACATAACTGATAGCTCTGCGCGCAATGCGACAATTAAATCGACTGATACTATTTTAAAATAGCTTTTTTGGTCATCGCAGCATTAGGCCGTAGTATTTATGTTTTAGTTAACTCATATGAAATGAACGTCTTAAATTTTGCAAATAGCATTAAAATAATAGTAGCTATATCGCATTGCAATGCAATAAGAACTCAATGAGTAATTCTGCAGTAAAACTATGGATGGTTTTTTTATACCACAAACCAGTGAGTGATTTCAACATACTGTGCAGAATACGGTAGGCAGTGGCTCTGCTGTGCCCTGGCATTGCAGAAGTCTATGGGCGGCGGTGACTACTTACCATAAGGTGGCCCGTCTGCTCGTCTGCCTATCTAGACACTAAAAAAAAGCTACTCAACAGGGCGGAATGATTGTCAGGTAGTGAGGTATAGATGTCTCTATAGTTTTAAACGTGAATCACGGCGAACGCTGTTGTTTGTAAGAAGTGGTTTTGTGCCCGTGAATTCACCAAACGGCCCAACGTAAGACCAGCTGACTGGTCTGACTGATAACTTAGATAGACTGGTAACTTATACCAGTACACGCTGAGTTGATGTCGCATTTGTTATACGCATGTTGTTATTTTAGTTTGTTAGTTTTAATTTAATTTATTGTCTCTTGCTTATATCGAAAAAAAATCTTTAGTTTCTTTCTTCTCTGGTTACTTGACAATCTAACTGGACGGCACTGCGCTTACCATCAGGTGCAGTGTTACCACTTAGCGGTGCCAGAATAAAAAAAATCGCGCAAGTGAGTTACAAGATGGCAAATGAACGCCTATGAACAAGCAATACCCAAAGACCTGTAGGTCTTATCAGTCAGAAAGGAACGAGAATTGAATAGGAGACAAGGATATTAAGTCTCCCAAAATCTCAGTCACTATTAACGCAACAATGAATTGGTTCTTTACATCGGTTTTCTGTGAGACAGAATATACAGTATCAAATTCTTGTTCTATATTTAAATTCAAATATTTAAAAAAGGAACAATGAAGATTACCTAAGGTAAAAGGAATTGTATAAAGATAATCCACTTATTTGGTTTGCTTTCGTCTATAAGATATCCTCAAAATACCTTCTCAAGAAAGGCCGGTAAAATCCAGCCACATTAAATATATTTCTATCTAAAAGGTGTTTAAAATAAGAATTCTCTTTCCATAAACCAGGTTTGAAACAAATTTCCTCATTGAGCCGGGACGTAATTCGATAACCCAAGCAAGAGCTTTTGATGAGCGGTTTTTTTTTTTTATATTCTAGTGATATTTCATTTTTAACGTTAAAATCGACTGAAATCGGGATTGGATGTTGAGTTAATTTCTCTTTTGAGAGCCCTCATATTTAGTTTGTTATTTTTAAGATTGACTTTTTACGGATTTTTATCTCGCATGGCAATGTCGGAGGACCGAGCACGAACATAATATTTTTTTTTATCCTGGCCCGGCAAATTGATCACACTGCATCTGATGGTAAGTGCAGTGCCGTCCAATTAGAGTATCGAGTAGCGAAAGACAATTTATCCCCCGCTACTCAACACTATCATGCCAGCATGCTTCCTCACACTACGCCATGGGCAAGAAGGTGAAGAAGGAGTCGAGGGTCTAGTGTAAGAGTATTCAGAAGGCCGCAGAACGGCCAAACATCGTACGCCAACTCCATACCCCCAACAGAAGCCGGATGTACACTGGCTGATCCCGGAACGCGACACACTTGCGTGTACCACTATGGCGGGTTTTACACCCTGTGTACGGTGGTCGCTATCCGGTCGGATATGAATATCCTACCACCAGCACATACTAAACAATGTCCAAATGCCGGGAACGGACGTCCTCTACTAATGTGAGGGGTTAGGCTGTATGTAGTTCACGACATAATGCAGGGTGGTAAACTTCAACTGCCTTTGAGATTGTTATTTAGAATCCTCAGGTATGCAGGTTTTAGATGTGTTTAGTAACCGTAAAAAAGCGATAATTAACATTGAATACACACGTAACTTCGAATAGGCCAAAGTGTTTGACCGTTGGGCTGGGTATTTTAGAACGAGTGTTCTTTGTGCCGATATTTTATGATTTTGATACAACAGTCACACATATTCCCGACCCCACACTAGGTCAATTTTATATCATGGGTATCATGTGTATCAAGAACTATGAGGTACTACAACCTTTAGTGGTACCTCTGGTGGTAGGATATTCATTTTAGAAATTCCATCCACACCACCTCGATGTCCAACATTCCACAACAGCGCGATTGTTAAGGCATTTTCTGCCTCGCACAACCACTTTGTGGAACCAGTTATCGCCGGCGGTCTTTCTGAACCGTTACGACCTGGGAACCTTCAAGAAGAGAGCATATTCTTTCCTGAAAGGCCGGCAGCGCATTTGCAAGCCCTCTGGTGTTGCAGATGTTCATGGGTGGCTGTGATCACTTTCCATCAGGTGAGCCTCCTGCCCGTTTGCCTCCTTTTAACATAAAAAAAAACCGCCAAGATAGCGACCACCATACACAAGGTGTAAAACCCGCCATAGTGGCACACGCAAGTGTGTCACGTTCCAGGGACAGCCAGTGTACATCCGCTTTTTGTAGGGGGTCTAGAGTTCAGTCGCCGTCAGGTGAGACTGGCCCCAAGGGAGATTGCAGCCCGGTTTCGCAGAACCGCTGTGGAGGAGTGGCATACCAGGCTGGAAAGTCCAAGTGCGGGCTTGAGGACAGTCGCGGCAGTGTGTCCTGACCTAAAGAGATGGCTAGACAGGCGCCACGGTGCGCCAACTTTCCGGCTGACGCAGGTACTGACGGACCACGGGTGTTTCGGTTCGTTCCTGTGTCGGATCGGAAAGGAGGTGTCTGCCGTGTGCCACCATTGTGGCAACTGCCACGAGGACACGGCCCAACACGGCGACGGGACGCCTCCTCCCGCCAGAAGAACGCGGACGAGAGGAGTTTTGCGTCCAACTCCCAAGGGAGGGTGCCGGCCAATACGCAGGCCGCCTCGTGGGAGACCGTGCGGTAGCCCCTTACTATTCGCTGCGCCAACAAACGCTGCGGTTTGCGCAGCAAGGCGACGCAGCGGGGTTTCAGGGACTGGGCCCATACGGGACATCCGTACAGGGCCATTGACCGCACGACTCCAGCGTATAAACTTCGGCAAGGGCTATTAGGTCCCTCCAGGTTCGGCAGCAGGCGTCCGAGCGCGCCCGCCGCCCGCACCAATTTCGGCGACAACTCCTTGAAATGGGCACGGAAATCCCACCGGCTGTCCAGAATCAATCCCAAGTACTTCATTGTACAGCCGATGGGAATCCGCACCCCCTCCACATTGATGTGGGGCATTAAAGGTGGCCGAATCCGAGGACCGTGAAAGTAAAGGGCCTCGGATTTGTTCAGGGCCACCTTAAGGCCCAGTCGCCGAATCCTGCCCACCACCTGTTCGGTTGCGAACGAGGCGAGCAGGGTGGCCTCCTGGAAAGACCTGGCTGTCGCTGTTACTAGCGTGTCGTCTGCATAACAGACGACAGCGACGCCTCGGGGATTGATACCACGGAGCACCCAGTCGTAGCCTATGTTCCACAGGAGAGGGCCCAGGACTGAGCCCTGTGGAACACCGCAGGCCATCGCTCTTCGGTGCCACCTGTCGGCGCCTGGATACACTATGTACCTGTCTGAGAGATACGAGCGCACCAGACGCCGGAGATACGGTGGCACCACGTGGTACCGCAGTGCTTCCAGTATGCAGGCCCAGGGCAGGGTGTTAAACGCGTTGGCGATGTCTAGAGACACCGCCACCACCACTTCACCCCTAGCCACTGCATCCTCCGCTTGTGCCTTGACCCGCAGAATCGCGTGTACTGTCGATCGGCCTTGCCGGAACCCGTACTGGCACTGTGCCATGTCCGGCCCGACCCCTTCAAGATGCTCGACGAGGCGAGCGTGAATGATACGCTCGAAGAGCTTACAGACCTCGTCGAGCAACACGATGGGCCGGTAGGCCGATGGCGACTCTGCGGGCCGCCCCTCCTTCTTGAGCAGGACCAACTTCCCAGTTTTCCACTGAGACGGAAAACGGCCCTGCTCCAGGCACGCGGAGAACAGGCCACGAAGCCTAGTCCCCAGATGCTCGACGGCTAACACCCACGCACGTCCGGGGATACCGTCGAGACCCGGGGCTGTTTTCTTGCCCCGCAGCCGAAGCACCACCGCCCGAAATTCCTCGGGCGAAACCTCCGAAATAACCCTTGCCGAACTCAACGACGATGGCGTCGATGGATGTGACGCCATCGGTGGGGGAGTGACATCTTCAGTGGCAGGGAACAAAGCTGCGACGACCTCTTCGACTAGATCGCCCCGGAGACTCTGCGTCAGTGGGGGCGTCCACGGGCGATATCTCCTCATCGCCACGCGATATGGACGCCCCCAAGGGTCGTTATCGAGAGTTCCCCGGAACTCCTCCTGAGCTGCAGACTTTGCCCTACCTATTGCCACGCGCAGCGCTCTCTTAGCCTCCCTGTGGAGGCCGTGAAGCAGCCGCTCCTGGTCCTCGTCGTCGGGAAGACGGATCCGACGACGACGGTGTCTGGCGAGACGACGAAGGGCGGCCACGCAGGAGACACGTAACCGCGTGAGTTCCGCCGACCACCAGAACACCTGGCGCTTCTCGGGAAGACGTCGGACTCGGGGCATGGCCGCGTCACAGACGCGCGACATCGCTGCCCCGAACCACGACGCCTCCTGCTCGACCTGCATCGGTGCCTCCGGTGCAGGGAGCCACGCCTGGGCCAGTGCGGCCTCCTTCAGGGCCTCAACATCGAGGCGTTTTACAGACCAACGCGGGCCGTCCGACCGCGGGCCAGTCGGTCCTCCACTGGACTGGGGGTTAGGGGATAAGGCGACGTCGAACCGAATGTATCGGTGATCCGACAACGTCTCCTCGTCCACCAGAACTCTCCAGTCACGGACACGGCGGGCAATAGCTGCGGTGGCGAACGTGAGGTCCACCACCGATCCGCCATTATGCCGCACGCACGTGTTAACTGACCCGCGATTCACGACGGCCAGGTTGGCCGAGATCGCCCATTCCTCCAGGGCCTCGCCGCGCCTGCTGGTGACCGACGAACCCCAAGCCTGAGACTTGGCGTTGAAGTCGCCGGCAACGAGAACGGGGCGAGGCTGACTGCCTTGCACCACCAGGGCCCCTAGCCGAGTGAGAAAGTGCTCGAACTCGGCCAGGGATCTATTGGGGGAGAAATACACACCCACAATCCAGATCCCCCCCAACAGAACCGCCACACATCCCGCCCCCTTCGCTACTTTTTCGAAGGGTGGGGAGCCGGCGGCGCCCCGAGTGATGACGGCCACCAAACCGTTATGGTCCCCTGCCCAGTCTTCCCTGGGGGGAACAAAATAAGGCTCGGCGACCACAGCCACTTGTATCGACCACTGCGCCATGCTCTGGACTAGCAGGTCCTGGGCTCTGGCGCAGTGATTAATGTTCGCCTGGAGGAAACGTTGCGCCATATTAATGGGCGATCTCCATCTGCTCCTCTACGGGGAGCGCTGTCGGCTGGGTCACAACCCCCGTCCCCCGACCACGCTTTGCGTGGCGAGGGCGGGAGGAGGCGACGCATGCCTTGGCGCCCACCTGGTGCCCCGCGGGTTTACCAGCATCAGCGCAGACTGCGCAACGCGGCTCCGCGGAGCACTCCTTGGCCTTGTGGCCCAGTTTACCGCAGCGGTAGCAGACGCCGCTGCGGTCACACTCTTCGGTGCACCGTGCCCGCACATGTCCCCTGTGCAGGCAGCGGTAGCACCTCAGAGGCCTCGGCTCAAGGAGCTGGACACGCGCCGCCACCCAGCCGATCAGCACTCGGCCCGAACTTAAAATTTTGTCGGCGACCTTGGCGGGGCAGCGCACCCACGCCGCACCAAGGCCCGACCGGTCGGGGCGGATCTCCCCGACCTTAAAATCTTCCATCGTGTTGTTACACCCCGCTTTTGCGAGGGCCGTAGCGACCATCTCCGGGTCAGCAGACGCGTCCAACCCGGATACTCGTAGTTCCGCGGTCTTGAACGGGCGGGAAACACGGACATCATCCGCCAGTTCCGTCCCGCGGAACACCTCCCTCACTTTGTTGGCGAGGGAGTCGGCCCTCGCTTCAGACTCCGGGCCGGGCACCTCGTACAGGTACCCGCCTGTCGCCATTAGGCGAGCTCGCATGTCGGCAATACCGAGGCCGGCGAGGTCAACGGATCGCTGGACCTGACGCAGCACATGGGCGTACGTTATGCCCCGCGCCATCCCCTCAGGTGTCACTGTCAACGTGACGGCTGCCTTGCGGGGCAAGTGAATTCGTGGCCTTGGCCGGCCCGGCTGCGGCTTCGGTGCGGATGCAGCAGCACTAGGCAAGGTCAGGGGATTCTTTTTCCCCTTCTTGGCCACGACATTCCACCCCTCCTCCATCGACGCAGGAGCGGGGGGTAGCGGCCGGGGCACACAGGGTGTTTGGGCCCGTGGAGCGACACGCCCTCTTTTATTTCTCTTTCCCCCTCTGCGGGACGTACTCAGAGGAGGAATTTGGGACGTAGCGGACGTTGATGGTACAGGCCCAGCTACAACAGTAGGCACGGGTCGAGGACCATCATTAGGGGTGGGCTGGGCGTTGCTTTTGCCCTTTCCCTGCCCTTTTCCTTTCGGGGTGGCCGGTGGGCCGGCGGCGACTGGTGGGGCCTTTGATGGCCCAGCAACGGCGGGCGTTGCCGGAGCTTTAGCCCTATCGGCGGCCAACGGAGGCCGCATGATGGGCTCTGGAGGTAGCCTCGCGTATATATTGCTCAAGCGCGCGTCCAAAATATTTAAAAATCGGCGCTCGAACTGCTTGAGGCACTCCTCCTCTCCAACTACGGCTCCAGTTTGGGCCGCCGGCTGCGACTGTCCTTGTATCGCTTGGACAGTCGCCATCATCTCCTCCAGAGTCCGCTGTTGGGATGCAAGGGAGGCCTTGAGGAAGGCGATTTCTCGGGCCATCGCCACCTTTTCGGCCTCCAACCTGGCCACCTCTGCGGAGGCTGACTCCTCGGCCCTCTCCAATAGCTCTTTCGCCGCGAGGTTCAGCCTCCGCTGCTCCGTCCCTTTAAGGTGCGGGGACTTTTGTGCCACGTCCCGGATGATGGCCGACATCTGCAAGCGCCAGTCATGGTCACCCGTTCCTTCCATCGGCACAGTATCTTCATCAGACACCACGGCCGGGCTTGCTGAGAGAGCAAGCACTTTTGGCGCCGGTTCAACATCACTGTCGCTTGCAGATGCGTCCAGTTAGCCTAGCTATCAGCGCCCTCTTCGAGCGCGTCATAATGCCGCTTGTTCCAGCCTTGGCCTTGGGACGGCCTCGGCGGGCAGTGCTTTTTTTGGGCTTATGCCCAGTGTCATCCATCCCAGGGTCACTAGAGTACCCCGGGGTAGACAGATTCTCCACAGACTCATTAATTTGTTTTGTTTTTATTTCCATATTGGCTTCTCCCGCCCTGTGGAACGGGGGCGTTTGAATTCCACCACGGTAACCCCTGCCTGTCGTACGAGGCGACTAATAGGGGCCATCAGGGGTCGCGGGCTCGCAACGGGGGGCTGTCAGCCCGAATCGATGAACTCCCAGTTTCGGAGCATCGTGCGACCCCGAGATGGACGGCAGTGCGTGTGGTAAGGCCTCGTTCGCTGTCGTTGTTCGGTGCGCGGGGGCTCCTAAGCCCTCCCATGGAGATGGGCTACGCAGCACCGCGCAGGGGCGGTTCCGGCAGCAATTCTAGCACTCCTTAGAATACCCCGGGATCGCTCCGTAAGCGCCGAAGAAGGCCACTGCGGGGTTTTAGCTGGTAGTGTCGGGTGGGGTGTACATAGGGGGTAGGCACTCGGCCCAGCTGCTGCCCGGATAGCCATCATCCGGGTGAGGGGGATGCTGGGTCATAAGACCGGCTAGTCCAGCATAACCGTTTTATTCTTATTCCGCTTCCCCCCGAAGCGGGCGGTAGTAATAAAACGCTTTCCTCGCGACAACAAAAAAAAAATGGGGTCTAGAGTTGGGGTGCGATATTTGGCGGTGTTGCGACCTTCTGAGTACTCTGACACTAGACCCTCGTCCGCTTCTTCACCTTGCTTCATGGCGTACTGCGAAGAAGTTACACACCAGTCCGGCATGATTGTGTTGAGTAGCGAGGGATACATTATTTCTCGCTACTTGATACTCTAACTGGACGGCACTGCGCTTACCATCAGTGTGGTCACTTAGCCGTGCCAGGGTAAACAAAAAGTTGATGATATTGTTACACCAAATAACTATGATGCGCCAACAAACACACAGATAGACAAAGGTTCCAAACTCATCACACCATTCGACAATACACGAGATGAGAGATACGCTGCTGTACACTATCAAAGCGTTTATCATCATCATCATCATTTCAGCCGAAGGACGTCCTCTGCTGGACATAGGCCTCCCCCAAAGAGTGCCACAATGACCGGTCCTGCGCCACCTGCATCCAGCGGACTCCCGCGACCTTTACCAGGTCATCAGTCCACCTTGTGGGGGGTCTACCCACGCTTCGCCTTCCGGTACAAAGCGTTCATATTGAAAACATTTTTTTACATGCGAGTTAAATGTATCAAACATCAGATCCCTCACATTATTACTCGATTATAACCTTTATAAAGGAAGCTTTTTATACAATGTGCGATAGATAGACCGTGATACAGTAATGCTTACGAGGAAGATAGCGGCGCTTCTCGCCCGTCCACAGATACTGCTAGGGATGGCAGTAAGGGCCCTTTGAATATTTTGTTTCCCCCTTCCCTAATCCCTATTCCTGACCTTTAAGGCTGACAACGCATATGTGATACTTTCGGTATTGTGTATGTTCATGGGCGGTGGAGATCACTTAACATCAGATGACCCACTGGCTCGTTTGTCGGACTATGATATAAAAACAAAAAACTACCAGATATTTTTAGAGATAATTACTAAGCTATTTTTATGCTAAGGAAAATTTTAATGCTTTTGGTATTAAGTATGTTGCTAACAAGAAAATTAAACAGAAGCATATGGTACACAAAAATAAGATTTAAGGACACATACATAAGCAGTGATAGTTGCCCAAATATGTACTAACTAGTGGTTCGGACTGTCGATACAAAAGTCGTAGGCTCAATCCAGCCCAAATTTCAAGCAAGACTTTTAAAGTTATGTATTATTCCGGAAAATGCACGGTTCCTATGGGATATTATAAAATAGAAAGATGTCTCCATGGATTTAATATCATATGTGTATTTGACTGGTATTTCACACACACACACATACACTCACGCCTGTAATCCCCGAAGGGGTAGGCAGAGGTGTAACTAGTACACCCACTTTTCGCCGAATTTCGGTCCCATAATGTGATAGGGGGCGAGCCTATTACTGGTATATCTTTGAATAATATTAAAAATAAAAATTATATGTACCTTATAAATGAATAAAGTAATTGCTAGTGTATTGATGATGCTATGTATGTTATGTATACATAAGCTGATATGCTTTTCTTAAATTTCTTTACTTTTTTTAATGTACTGACTTGTCATAAGAGCTATGTAATTGCCTACATGATCAATAAACGATTTCATTTCCTTTTTTTTCAAAATTAACTAACACTCGGGCGAAGCCGCGGGCAAAAGCTAGTTATAAACAAATTACTAGTGTATTACTGATGATGTGTATGTTACGTTATTCATATATTGTGACTATGCTTTTTTAGATTTCTTTTTAATGCACCGACTTGTCAAGAGCTATGTAATTATCTACATGATCAATATATGATTTCACTATATGTCGCGCGTGGAGGTTATTTTTGTTTTTTTTTTTATTAGTGCATTGATAGGCAGACGAGCAGACGGGCCACCTGATGGTAAGTAGTCACCGCCGCCCATAGACTTCTGCAATGCCAGGGCACAGCAAAGCCGCTGCCTACCGTTGGTATAAAAGGTATACAATCCATGAAGGCATCTTAAGCTATTACACCCCTCTATATTTTTATATCCCATAGGAAGCGTGCATTTTCCGGGATAAGAAGTAGTCTATGTCATTCTCTAATCTCTAAACTACCAAATCAAGTCGATCCCTTGCTCAGTGAAAAACAAGAACCTGACCCGCGGGAACCGTACATTTTTCCGGGATAAAAATGTGCTATTCCAGACCATAATCTATCTCTGTGCCAAATTTCAATCATATCCGTCCAGCCGTTGTAGCGTGGTTGAGTAACAAACATCCATCCATCCATACATCCAAACAATCGCATTTATAATATTAGTAGGATTTTTGTTTTCATCCAGGGATGGTTTTATTATTTAATAATAACCAGCGATCTGACTACGTACTAGATGCGGCGACCAGAACAAACATTATGTTCCACCGAGTTGCGGTGTATACACTGCACCGACGTTAGTATGCTTCATGCATTTCATGTAATTTGTAGCCACATTCCCGAACAAATCTGCCTTAAATTGATTTACAGTGAAACTGGTAATAGTATATAAGGTAAATAACATAATTTCATAACGTTTAGAACGTAATATCAATAAATATTAATTAATTTCAATTCTGAATACGGGATGTCTATATTTCACATCAAATTCATTATATAGTTTGTCCCGTTTTGGTGCGCGGAAAGTCCCGTTCGAGAAAAAGTGACGGAGTTATAACTTCCAGATAGTTCTTAGTAAAATGAATAGATGGCATTAGTGGGCGGACAAGGTTTTCGGAACATCTTTTTTGTTCGAAACTTCGTGTCTATAGAATATAAGTCAATGATAATAACCAATATTTGTAAACTGGACAACCCTAATCCCCCGTCCGCCTCTCCGCTCCCTTCACTTTGTTCCGTTCCACTTAGGCTCCATTCAGACGTACTTAAGTGGCTCGATACAGGGTGCTACGCAAAAACTGATAATGTACCTTACATTGTAACATTAAAGATATTTTTCGGTGTTATTAGATTATGGAATATGAGGATTTATGGTATAGGAAGATTATGGCTGTGCTTTATGTGATAAAATAGGGTGTTTAAGAAGCGTAGTGTGAATACGCTACTCAGCAGGCGTGATTGTATCATGTAGCAGGGTATCTTGGCTCTCGCTACTTGATACTCTAACTGGATGACACTGCGTTTATCATCAAGTGCAGTGTCATCCAGTCACTTTCCTGTGCCAGTATAAAAATATAAATTGATTTTTATTCTAAGCTGACTTCTAAATAAAATAATTCTGCATTAATTTTTTTTGTTTTGTATGAATATTTTCTTAGAATAGTACGGGGTAGTCTTGAAAAAAATACAATTTGCGTTAGGTTTTATCTGCTAGTTGTCAAAGAACATATGTACTCACGTCTGTAATCCCCAAAGGGGTAGGTAGGAGTGTTACTAGTACACGTAGAAGTGTAACGGTAGGCAGCGGCTTTGCTGTGCCCTGGCATTGCAGAAGTCTATGGGCGGCGGTGACTACTTACCATCAGATGGCCCGTCTGTTCGTCTACCTATCGAGGCACTAATAAAAAACACATTTGAACCGCCTTACCGTCCCATTATGTAATAAGGGGCGAGTCTATTGTCATACTGGGTACAATTCCAGAATCCGGGCTGATACTCAGTATGATATAAAATAACGTCTCACAAAATCCCGTAGGAACAAAGTCTGGAAACAATGTCTATTAATACTTGTCCATAAGAGGAAATAAATCCAATCTGTACGGACACAGTCATATCCTGTTTTGTAAGTGTTTCATATCCTATGTCATTTGCAAATCCACTTGAGAACGGCTATTTTTTTAAAGATTTGTAGTGTATTCAAATGGTATTAAAAATTTAATATTGTAATATAAGACTTCGGGGCGCAGCAGCGTGTAGCCGGCTGTGAATCGAGAGGGCATGGGTTCGATTCCTGCACGAGGAAAATATTTGTGTGACAGACAGGCATTTATTTCGAATCTGGGTGATGTACGACCGTAGTCCCTCGTAGTTCTTGATACCCTAGATACAGGTTTTACCTAGTATGAGGTCAGAACTATGTGTGTGACTGTTGAGTGGCTGTCAATTCAATATCTAGGCAACGGATGTCAACATCATAGACCTTTTTGGGCAACAACGTTTTTATAAAAACGGCCATCGCTACCCATAAAGACATATCCAAAGCTAATGTCAAAAGCTGCATTTTCAATAAAAGTTGAAAACAGGCAACAATCTAATAATATAATCTATTATGTAGAGGCATCTACCTTATGAATATGCATCGTATGCTCAAAGATATTAATTATGCACGGTTTTTGTCCTTTCATATTAAGGAGAAGTTATAACCCAAGAACCGGTTATATTGTATTCATATCCAGATTTTTTTACCGGTATTTTAGGTGTAGTGGCAAGATACGAAATTTCGTCGTGGTCCTGGATTCACCTACGGCAGACAATCAAAATTGCATTGCGTTAAGTGCCATTTTTTTTTAATTTATTTATTGCTCGCAAAATAAGCACGCTAAAGTGGAAGTGGGCTGGTCACGTCTGCAGACGGACAGATGGCCGATGGAGCAGACATGTGTTGGAGTGGAGACCGCGTTTAGGCAAACGTAGTGTGGGACGCCCTGCTGCACGATGGACCGATGACTTGAAGAAGGTGGCGGGTAGCGGGTGGATGCGGGGTAGCGGGTGGATGCGGGGTAGCGGGTGGATGCGGGCTACCCAAGACCGGGATGGTTGGCGTTCACTTGGGGAGGCCTACGTCCAACAGTGGACGGCAACAGGCTGAGTATATATATTGAATAGAACGGTACAAACACCACTTACACTATTCACAGATATTACATTATATTTATTGAAGTTTAATTAATTTGATTATATTGATTAATAACATTAAGATACACAGTATTTAATAATTAAACGTAACATTCATACATCGTACTCACAAAACCTCAGGCATTCTAGCAAAAATATACGTCTGTCACTCGCAAATATGTCACACTCTGGTTTTGAGTCCAGGAATCTGTTAAGCATATAGCCATATCTGTTGATGGGTCCTAATCTATAGACATTATCCTAATAGGGGTAATGCCTATAGGTTATCATATCATAGGGTGGAAAGTAGTTAAGATAGATGTAATAGCAGAGGCCCGCAAATAAGTCGATCATCTGGTGGCGATCGATCACCTCTATAGACTTCCACAATACCAGAATGCATTGGATATCACGCACGCGTTGCTGATCCAAAATAATGGGATCTGTAACTGGGAAGGATCTAAGTTCTTTGGGAACGTAATCTGTAATATAGACTCCATGGAGCGTCTGGTGTAAGGAAGAATAGAGGGCAAGAGTTCCCGTGGTTGCCCTCCGACAAGATGGTCAGGACTGCATTAAATCAATGACACGCTCTACAATGACGGAATGCTCTCGCAATGATCATAACTGATCAATGGAGACGCATCGCAAGAGACGTGACTACTAATGTTACTGGACCTGACGTGACCACGACCACTTTGCCAAGAGTGCACGACTTAGAAGAAGAAACTGGGAAGAAGAGCGAGGTCTAGGCCTCCGATCTCCGACCATACTATTATGAGCCTAAAGGAGCTTGGAGGATATGATGAGATTGATGGCAGGAATGACTTCAGACTGATAAAAGCTGGGTATGTTATAAGTATGTATGTGTATGTAAGCTGGGAATGATAATTGGTGAAGAAAGATCTGTGATGTGCAGAAAATGTATCCTACATTATAAATACATAACAATAGGAAACTCAACCACAAGCTGTTACTTCACGTCGGTTTTTTGTAAGACAGTAGCAAACTGTCGACAATACGGCTCTATTATACCATACTTCCAATACTTAAGCTGGTGGTAGGATTCATATCCGCCCGGATAGCGACCACCGTACACAGGGCGAAAAACCCGCCATAGAGGCACACGCAAGTGTGTCGCGTTCCGGGATCAGCCAGTGTACATCCGGTTTTTGTCGGGGGTCTGGAGTTGGGGTACAATGGCCATTTTGCGCCCTTCTTAGTACTCTGACACTAGACCCTCGACCCCTTCTTCACCTTCTTGCTCATGGCGTAGTGTGAAGAAGCAGGCCGGCATGAGTGTGTTGAATAGCGGGGATAGATCGTCTCTCGCTACTCAGTACTCTATTTGGACCGCACTGCGCTTACCATCAGGTACAGTGCGGTCACTTTGCCGTGCCAGGATAAAAAAATAAAAAGACTTTCCAATGGAGTAATTACTCTATTTTTGGAAATGGTTTAGGTGTTATTTTTATACGGTAAAATATCTACATTACTGATAGTGAGTATGTGAGGTCTTAATATCGAGTCAAGAGACATTGTTATGTAACATTCACCATAATTATGCCAACCTGAAGTGTCTGGATACATGCAGACCCCGAACTCCTCTGAACAAGTTATTATCGCATGTTTGCTTCATTGAAATACAGAGTTACTTTCCAACACGGTTACAAATATATAAAATAAAATCAGTATCAGTAAAGATAAAAATAATTGGAACCACTACTCCTTAATATGTTTCAACGTTTTAAAGCTCAGATTTTAAGCGTTGCGACGCTCCGTAGAAACTGCTGAGTGTATTTAAAAAAGTTCACTCTTGCTACAAAAATGTGGCTCTGTCCAGTTGAAATATTTCAGATACAACACAGTGAAGTAATTGACAGTAGTGTAATTACAATAAGAATAATTTTCGAGTCTCCATAGCGCAGCGCGGTAGAAGCAGGCTGTGAAACGAGAAACCGCGGTTCCATACCCGCAACGAGTATGTTTATGTGATCCATTAACATTTGTTTCGGGTCTGGGTGTTGTGGGACCGTAGTCGCTCATAGTTATTGTAACCCACGATATAGATTTTACCTAGTGTGGGATCGGGACTATGTGTGTGACTAAGGGTATGTTTATTTATTATTCTATAAAATCGACTGCCTCGGTGGCTCAGTGGTAATTGCGCATGCGTTACGACTGCTGTGCTGAGGTCTCGGGTTCGATCCCCGGGTCGGGTAAAGTGATATTGGGTTTTTCTATCTAGAAATTCCTCAGTATTAGCCCGGAGTCTGGAATTTGTGCCCGGTATTGCGATAGGCTCGCCCCCTATCACATTATGGGACCGAAATTCGGCGAAAAGTGGTTATACTCGTTACACCTCTGCATACCCCTTCGGGGATTACAGGCGTGAGTGTATGTATGTATGTATAAAATCGACTTTAAATGAGACAACAGCCTATGTTTGTTTCATCATTTCGCAGGTTAGTCATACACTTAGTCTCAACAGCAGGCATGATTGTGTTGAGTAGCGAGGGGTAGGCTGTCTCTCGCTACTTGATACTCTATCTGGACGGCCCTGCGCTTACCATCAGATGCAGTGAGGTCACATTGCCGCGCAAGAATAAAAAAAAAGAAATTTCAGACTTTAAAAAACATGCAGAAGTGATATTCAATGATCCTTACAGACTACATTTGACAAAACTGAAATTTCTGAATACTTGTACAAGTATTCGAAATTAGAAAATGATTAAAAACATAAACGTCTAGGCACAATCGTTTTTAAAATTTCCATGTAATAGACAAAATTGATCACTAATCGTTTTTAAAATTTCCATGTAATAGACAAATTTGTTCACTAATTATACATCATAGGGGAGTAGGGGGAGAATGGCAATAACATCCCAGCCAGCCCAAATGTCAACCTCACCTGCTCGCGTCGATGGTTCACACGGATAGCCGACGGCGACGGCCACTGGCAGTCGTGGTGCTCCCTGCTAGATAACGGACGAGGCTCTGGCGACCGAGCCATGGCGGTATAACCATATTTTCCCAGCCGGGCAACCGGTTGGAAGAGGTGGCAGCGGCCTTGAGGTCTAAATAACCTTCAAAAAGGTCTGGTGCAGAAAGCAACGGGAAACTACTGCACTAATTTTCCCAAGAAAACCACATGACATGAGCTCCCTAAATACTAGTGTGATGTCTTGCGATCCGACTGACGCTCGGCGCCATTGCAATTCCGGGTTGCATGGTGTGAAGTATGCGACCGGCCACTTATCTGCGGACCACCAGACAGTAAGTGGAAACCATGCTACTGGTCAGGGTACGGGCATTAAGAAAACCCCTTTACGTAAACATCTTCGCGTGGGGACTTGGAATGTCAGAGGGCTTTTAAAGCCCGGGAAGCTGGAAATCATAGAACAAGAGATGGTCAGAGGCAACATTGACATCTTGGGGCTGAGTGAAGTGCATCGACGGGGTAGCGGTCATTTTATCACAAATAACGGCAATACTATGTATTATACCGGTGCCGATGACCACAGTAACAATGGAGTAGCCCTCACTATACCGAGAAAACTACAGAACAGCGTTAAAGGATATGCAACTCCCAACGATCGGATGATTGCTATAAAGCTAGATGCGAGTCCTGCTCCAATTAACATAATTCAGGTATATGCACCTACAGCTCAATCAGTTGAAGAAACCTCAGATCAGTTCTATGCTGATCTCGATACCCTGCTACGCACTATACCATCCAGGGAAATAACCATCGTACAGGGGGACTGGAACGCGAAGGTTGGTGGTACTACAGGAGACCCATTAAAAGGCACAATTGTCGGTGGATATGGTCTTGGGGCACGAAATGACAGAGGCGAAAAATTTCTTCAATATTGTGTTGAAAATCAGCTGACTATTATGAACACCTGGTTCAAAAACCACCCAAGGAGACTATATACGTGGACTTCGCCACAAGGCCATAGAAACCAAATAGATTTTACTACGATTAAGACTAGATGGCGATCGTCAGTCACCAATGCCAAAACACTTCCTGGTGCGGACTGCGGTAGTGATCACCAATTGTTAATAGCCGATTTCAAACTTCGCCTAAAAAGTTCTCGACCTAAGCCTAAACAGACCATTCTACTAAATAAACCAGCTCTAGACCATTTCCACAAAACAGTTGATAATAAGATCAAATCACTAGATTGGGACCCTTTTGACTCCAGCGAAACCGAATGGAATACCCTCAAAGAGGTCGTTTTATATACCGCAAAGGAGAGTAGGGATCTGTACAAAACTGTGACAAAAAAGGAAGAGTGGATTAGTAAAGAATCATGGGAGCTGATTGAGGAAAGGAAGATGCTTAAATGTGAAGGACTCGGGACTAAAAGTAAACTGGATCGCTACAACCAGCTGCATGCTGAAGTACAAAGGTCTACACGAAGAGATAGAGACAAGCACATCAATGAAATATGCAGTGAAATTGAGGGACATGCTGACAAAGCGCAAACGAAAGACCTATTTCTGAAAGTAAAGCAATTGACTGGCACCTTCAAACCAAAGAGTTGGATAATTGATGACAGTAGACGTAACACCTTGACAGAGATGGAACACGTTCTAGAGAGATGGAGGGACTACTGTTATGAACTCTACCGGGATGAAGAGGGACATAGCATTGACAGGATATGGGATGATCACGTTAGAGAACCAGACATACTGCTTTCTGAGGTCCAAGACGCAATCAAGCGACTAAAGCACAAGGCTGTGGGTCCTGATGGTGTTTCGGCAGCTATGCTTCAACATCTGGGTTGTGAAGGAACTAAAATCATCCACCGGATATGCAACAAGATCTGGAGAACAGGTCAATGGCCAGACGACTGGACACAATCTGCTGTAGTTCCGTTACACAAGAAAGGCTCCACAAGAAAATGTGAAAATTATCGCACCCTGTCACTCATGTCACATGCAAGTAAGATCTTCCTGCGCATTTTGAACAGCCGACTATCATCTTTTGTCGATCACCAGATACCGAGTGAACAATCCGGTTTTGTAGCTGGAAAGGGCACTCGCGAACAGATTTTGAATGTTCGTGTTCTCATTGAGAAATGTCGCGAATTTAACAAGCCGCTGGTTTTGTGCTTCATTGACTACGCGAAGGCGTTCGATTGTGTGCAGTGGAGGACGATGTTAGATGTTCTTGTGGAGATGGGCGTTCCAGAACACCTTAGTTTTCTGATACAGAACCTCTACCTTGATGGCTCTAGCTTCGTGAAATTGGAAAACCAGAAATCCAAAGCATTTCATACAGAACGAGGCTTGCGGCAGGGTTGTATTTTGTCGCCGAAGTTATTCAATCTGTACGGCGAATACATTATGAGGAAGGCACTGGATAGCTGGGATGGTGGAGCTGTAGTGGGTGGTAGCAGGGTCAGTAACCTGAGATATGCAGATGATACAACAATATTTGCGTCGAGTGAAGTAGAAATGGCTACTTTACTGAAGAAAATTGAAGTAGAGAGTGCCAAACTCGGTCTTAAGATAAACCATTCTAAAACAAAAATAATGGTGGTGGACCGAGCACAATTACTTCCAGTAACGAATGTACACAGTAAATACAAAAAGGTCAGCGAGTTTGTGTATCTTGGTTCGTTGGTAACCTGTGACGGCGGCTGCACTGAAGAAATCCGCCGTAGAGCCGGTATGGCCAAAAGTGCTATGGCTAACCTCGACAAGATCTGGAGGAACCGAAGCATTCGACGCTCTACAAAGGTGCGCTTGGTCCGTACTCTGGTATTCTCAATATTTTTGTACGGTGCCGAAACTTGGAGCTTAAGAAGTCGCGACAGCAGTAAGATCGATGCTTTCGAGATGTTGTGTTGGAGGAGATTGCTCCGTATACCTTGGACTGCAATGAGGACTAATGAGTCTATATTAAAAGAACTCAACATCACCTCGCGACTTTCTTCAATATGTCAGAAACGAGTCCTAAGTTTCTTCGGACACATTATGCGGTCGTCAAAGCATTGTCTGGAGAAACAGATAATTGTAGGGCAAATGGAAGGCAGACGTGCTCGAGGAAGGGCACCTACAAGGTGGTCACATACAGTGAGGAAAGCGGTGGGCGGCAGCATGCATCGGGCGGTCCACACGGCTCAAGACCGCACACAGTGGCGAGTGACGACATGTGGTCGCGATCCTCAGCGTTGAGGGAACGAGGAAGAAGAAGAATTATACATCAACTATGTCTCAGTTAAACACATTTTTCGCGTACCCTCGCTTTGAGTACATGATGCCATACGGCCAGAATAGCCAGAAATTTGGCAAAGGGAACGCAATAAAACTTGCTTTATTTGTCCGACAAAATGACCGTTGCGAATACATAACACAATGTATACTAGATTTGAAGCGGTTGTTGCCCGTGTAGTGTTTAGGACAATGTTAACAAAATATGGGTAATTTTTGAGTGGCATAAAATTAATATACTTTGTTTTGATTATTGAAATTAAATAGAGTTAAATAAAAAAACCCAGTACACTTACCCGGGATCGAACTCGAGACCTCAGCACAGCAGTCATAACGCATGCGCAGTTACAACTGCACCACCAAGGCGATTGAAAAATATAGGAGAAAAAGGCCCTGAACTGTTTTGTATTTGCCTATTTATACATAGACTAGCTGTTGCTCGCGGCTCCGCCTGCGTGGAGGTTATATTCGAGAGCAGAATTATACAATCCAAGGTGTTGTCTTCTGCACTGAGGCACCTGTAGCGATTGTTCAGCCTCTCAGGTGTTGTGCCTGAATCTTGAGATTGCATCTAAAGAATACCCCATAAGTTTAACCTCACTTTGCCCCTTTTAGGGATGATTTTTCAAAAACGTTGAAATACGTATTTCTTTATTTCCTACCAAAAGCCTAAATATGAATTTACAGATCCCTAAATCGAGGAATTATGGATTTCCCATACAAATTTTGAACTCCTATTTGACCCCTTTAAAGGTTGTTTTTGAAAAAAAAATCCTATGTCCTTCTCCAGGATATAATCTATCCCCTTACCAAATTTAATTACGATCAATTCAGCCGTTTAGTCGTGAAGAGGTAACAAACAAACAAACAGAGTTACTTTCGCATTTATAGTATTAGTATGGATTCCTAGTAGGTATACCACATTGTTCTAGGGGCAGTGTACATGGCTTAAGAACCTAGTGTGTTCCTTGGTTCAAATTCCCAATGGCAATTGATGTATAAGTCATCATTTCTAAAATTCATACATCAGTTATCTAGGAATGGAATTTATATAGGCTCGCTGCGTTTCCTATCATGGAAGAAAAATAAGCTTTGTGAATCGTAGGTGTAGTATTTAAATCTTCTCTGGCGTGAATTTAATTTATGTTATTGTTTAGATACTTGTTGCTTAGAAAGAATCTACAATAATATATAAAAACGAGAGTTAAAAACTTTGTAACCCTTTAAAGCGTACTGCCCGCACGAAATAGTTTGGGATTGGCCTAGTTAAAGTTTATATGGAGAAAGAGTTAAAAAAGCTAAAATTTATACAAATCAAATCAAATCAAATATTTATTGAATCCATAAAATGTTATACATCATTTAGATTCAGTCAATTTTTTCACTCTACCGGGCAAGAAACTATAGCGTTGCTCTTTTCACACTGATTAACAATATTTGGTCATATAGTTATAATCATAGGTCATATAATATACACGATTTAAGTTTAATTACCTTAGATTAGAGCAGCTCAATGTATGTTAAGTTGCCTTATTGAAATATTGTGAAATAGAACTCATTACAAGACCTAGTGCCGTTCATGACTGTCGTGAGAGTGATAAAAATCTCGATTTCTTAAAGCAGTCGGTCCTTACTGAAACAGTCTGAGCAGACCAGTCCACACGAGCCGCACCCGATCACGAGTAGTGACGCATGTGTCAGCCATCGGCCTCCTCAACCATGTTACAGGGAAGAGACCGACCTGGCACATGGCGCCGCAGCAAGCACAGACACTTTAGCGAGCATGACATACCCAGACTGAATACAACAATTGAAATACTAGACACAAAATATCCAGTAAAGTCATGTAAGGCATATAAGTTCGATACATAATTAGTAACAAATAGATCAAATTAAATAAAACATGCAATGTTTACGTCCATACTGCCAATGTCAAACATATAACACGCTAATGACGTATTTAAACACTCTCGACTCGTAGATGACGTAATAGAACAAGAACCAAAACAATTATACAGGTATACAAAAGATCCTTCATTGACAATTACGATCGTTATCGACACATTAAAACTTAAAAGTTTAAAAAATTACGGTTGACTTTCCTACCAGGTCTTTAAAACAATAAGTAATGGACATTTGAGCCAAAACAAAATTCTCATAAATCGTAAGCGCAGTCTTAATATTCTAAAAGTCTGACGTAGAGCAAAGAAAAGTTCCGTCTACCATCGCTTTCAGAACAGTTTAAATTAAATTTTCTTTTAGAATTTATGCTTAGGTTTTATTCAGTTCAAATAGATTTTACAATGAGTTTACCGCATTACCAACATTTCTTGGTTGTTGTTCTCTTGCATAGGAGTCCGTCTGAGTAGATATCACTGCATTGGTCAAGCAGTCTGTCTCTAATTTTTTTATCCCGGCACGGCAAATTGACCACACTGCACCTAATGGTAAGCGTAATGCCGTTTAATTAGAGTATCGAGTAGCGAGAGACAATTTATCCTCCGCTACTCAACACAATCTTGCTGGCCTGCTTCTTCACACTACGCCATGGGCAAGAAGGTGAAGAAGTGGTCGAGGGTCTAGTGTCAGAGTACTCAGAAGGCCGCAACACGGCAAAACATCGTACCACAACTCTAGATTCTCAACAAAAAAACTGCGACTAAACCTACCAGTTTGACAAAAAACCCAAAATACCAAATAATTATGGGACGTTTTTAGACTCTAATGAGAGAAATATAACATTTGAGGTATTTCCCTCTGGAAATCTATGACGAAACGCTAAAAATTGGTAGTTAACGCCAGTTCGCGAGACAACTGTACCATAATCTACTCCTTCTGTTTTTTTGTTTTTTATTCTGGCGCGGCAAAGTGACCACACTGCACCTGATGGTAAGCGCCGTTTTTTTATCCTCGCACGGCAAAGTGACTACACTGCACCTGATGGTAAGTGCAGTGCCGTCCAGTTAAAGTATGAAGTAGTGAGAGACAATCTATCCCTCGCTACTCAAATAATTGTGATAAGCACAAACAATTCGTCACCAGTCCTTTCCCAAGTACAAGATCGATTATTGAGATACCTTATTAGTGTTTCAATTCTGTGACACAGTTTAATGTTGAATATTTTCCCTCATTAATTTGATTACTTTCACGTCTCGTCGGCAATTTACGAGCTCCCAAACAATTATTAAAATTATCGCCTACGAAGCTTAATAAAGGTGAAGATTAAATTTGATGTCGCGTTTACAACATTTTTTACTTATACTAGGGCGTTACGGTAGATTCCTTAATCAGCAGCGATATATAGTCCGACGTTATTGGCCATGGTGTCGTGAGTTTGATTTTCTGCTCTTCTTCTTCTATTCTCTCTCTCCTCGGACATAGGAAGGAGGTTACTGCACTCATATTGATCTTTTGGCGGTGATTTTATATCCAGATGTTTTCTGGCGGCTAGGCTTTCTCCAATTCTGGCTGGTGGTAGGATATTCATATCCGCCCGGATAGCGACCACCGTACACAGGGTCTAAAACCCGCCATAGTGGCAAACGCAAGTGTGTCGCGTTCCGGGATCAGCCAGTGTACATCCGGTTTTTGTCGAGGGTCTATAGATGGGGTAGGTATCATGTACGATGTTTGGCCATTTTGCGGCCTTCTGAGTACTCTGACACTAGACTCACGACCGCTTCTTTACATTCTTGCACAAGGCGTAGTGTGAAGAAGCAGGCCGGCATGATTGTGTTGAGTAGCGAGGGATAGATTATCTCTCGCTACTCGATACTCTAATTGGACGGCACTGCGCTTACCATCAGGTGCAGTGTGGTCACTATGCCAGGATAAAAAAAAACTTAATTTCCATTGTTTGCTTAAAGGAGTTCATACTACATACCTGGATGCTGAGCCTGTGGCCTTTTTGGTCATCCGACACGGATGGCTCTGGTGCATAAGTATGCTGAGAGACTTTTTGTGTATAATCTTTAAGTTTTATTTATTTTATGTATTAGGCAATAAGAAAGAAAGAAAGAAATATTTATTCGTTGTAAGCAAGTAATGGGTAAATTAAATTAAATTAAAACTAAACAACAAACTAGTAAAAAAAAAACAACATGCTTACACAAAATACAAAAATATAATAAGTATTTCTATGTTTATCTTTTCTTAATGTGCAAGTACATACTTAACACCATCTGGTCAGGAGACTATGGCCAAATAAAGTATTTTCTTCTTTACCCTGACCGTTTGCTATAATACAAGCTACGTATTCCAAGCCCTCTAAGGGTAAATAAATACACCCAACAGTCACACACATATTCCTGACCCCACACTAGGTCAACCTGTATCATGGTCAAGAACTACGAGGGACTACGGTCCCACAGCACCCAGACACATGTCTGTCTGTCACATAAACATTTGTCTCGGAGCGGGAATAGAATTCACTGGTGATCTAACATTTTATATCAGTGGTCCCAAAGTGCTTTTATTGGGTTTATCTGAGAGGATATATGCTGTCAGTGTAGTGGCAGAAATAAACAAAAGAATCTACTCCGACGGACTGCATACAAGAGACCTACCATCTAGTAGAAGCCGGTTGAATGCTAACACAGTTCACAACATTATAGCTGAAACAAGCATAAAAGGCAACAATCTAAAGCTATAAATGCGAAATCGTACACTATCAAACGATCGTAAAAAACACCTCATAAAGAAAATGCTAAAGTTTGAAAATAAGACGTTGATACACGAAATACTTTTATTCTTGTGATTTTCTATTCCACTGTTCATAGTTGATGGGGCAGTTGTAATTGCCTATGTGGCACGACTGCTCTGCTGAGGCCCCGGGTTGGATCCCCGGGTAAAGTGATATTGGGTTTATCTATCACGAAACACTTAGTATCGGCCCGTAATCTGGAACCAGTGCCCGGTATGGCGATAGGCTCGCCCCCTATCACATTATGGGACCGAAATTCGGCGAAAAGTTTGTGTACTGGTTACACCTCTGCCTACCTCTTCCGGGATTACATGTTTGAGTGTATATGTATGTATTTTAGGACCTTATAAAAAAAAGTCTAAAATGTCTATAAATTGGAATTTATTTAGTGAATACTGCAAAAGTATGGTGCACTTGCTGATTTGATATTAAAATATTAAGTTCTAGCTCATTTGATACGATGTATTACTTAATCTACTTTAAGTGTGAGTTTTTTGATAATGGTTCCGTCATTAACGAAAATATTTAATATGTTTTCAATACAATTTGCTGGCGACGCTGTATCCCCATACATGCTTTCGTGAATACATCTCTTACGACGGTTATAGAAAATACAAGACGCTACCTTTATTTACATTCCAAATATTTATTCTGAAATATTTCGTGGATGTGGTGTTACCCAAGCATAGGTTAATGCGTCATAAGGTTCGATAGATAGAATATTTAAGGAGTTCTCTGAAGTGCGGATTGGTGGTTTTAGCTAAATTGCACACATGGCGTAAAATCTTTGCGAAGCGTTCAACGCGCGGAAATTGAACGTTTTTACATCTTTGTCTGCTTTTTAACCGACTTCAAAAAAGGAGGAGGTTAACAATTCGTCGGAATCTTTTTTTTTATGTATGTTACCCGATTACTCGAAGACGCCTGGACCGATTCGAGAAATTCTTTTTGTGTTTAAAAGGGTATACTTCCCAGGTGGTCCCATTAGCACCAAGTCAGGATCTGATGATGGGATCTCAGAAAAATCAAAGAAAAACAAATTTTATAGTGACGCATAATTTGTTTTTTGTTGAAGTCGGTGTACTTTTTATGAATAAAAAACTTTTTTAAGTTGCTATTTTGTTTTGTAATGGAGCAGATATTTGCTTAGCACACACACATATACACACACTCACTCAATACGCTCACACAATCCCCGAAGCGGTAGGCAGAGGTGTAACCCGAGACCTCAGCACAGCAGTCGTCACGTATGCGCTTACAACTGCGACAAGGCAGTCTTTTTTTTGCGTAACAACGGTAAATATTGTTTTTTCTGAAGTTGTCGGCATTAGGACTTTAACACCACATGGTGACAATTCAGTTGTCACTAAATTCTTTAGCCTAAACTACAAGTCACTAAAATTAAGTCTGTTCTTATTCCTCAACAAGCTGTTGCCCGCGGCTCCACCCGCGTGGAGGTTATTTTTGGAAGAAATGTTATACAATCCATGAAGGCATTTCTAAACTGCCACTATGCGAAAAATCATGTCGGCCCCTTGGTCTGTGAAAAACTAAACTATCCCACAGGAACTGTACATTTTCCGGGATAAAAAGTAACCTATATGCTATTTCATAATACAATCTATCTCTGTGCCAAATTTCAACCAGATCCGTCCAGCCGTTCTCGCGTGATTGAGTAACAAACATCCATCCATACATCCAAACATTCACATTTATAATAGTAGTAAGATTCCTGACGTTTGGTATTCTGAAATCGTCTGACCTGAGCCTATTTTAGTTTGACACGATTTGCTACTCATTTTAATTCTTTTATGAACGTTTTATATTTATTTTAACATAAATTACCCGCGTTACTGCCCGCGTAGAAGTTATTTTTGGAAGAAAAGGTATACAATCCATGGAAGCATCTGAAGCTATTAAATCTTTCTATATCTGTTTAGTAGTGAATTCATAAAGAACCTAATATTTTTCTGTGTTTCATCCCAGAAAATATTACATCAACTTATAAATGCGTTTTGATATTTTTTCTTTGGATTAATCAATGCCGTAGCCATCTAATTAAAAAAAAAAAATTCTAAAAAGTACACCGACTTCAAAAAACAAATTATGCGTCACTATAAAATTTGAGGGTTGCACTTAATTTTTCTGAGATCCCATCATCCGATTCTGACTTGGTGCCAATGGGACCACCTGGGGAGTATCATTATACCCTTATAAACAAAAAAATAATTCCTCGAATCGGTCAAGGCGTCGTCGAGCAATCGGGGAACATACATAAAAGATTCCGACGAATTGTTAACCTCCTCCTTTTTTGAAGTCGATTAAAAAAGCAATCATGGGGACTACCGACAGAAGTGAATACTTAATACTTTGGAATTACTGTATTCTCTTTTGGAACAGCGTCAACGAAGTAGTCTCTTTTTTGTTTATGAGCCACCATGCATATAAATATATATTATTTGACATATATAAACTCTTACTACACCTTGAAAAATAATTTAAGGACTCCCTAGAAAATAAAAATTAAAAATATTTATAGTAAATACTGTTTTACTAAAATTCATATATGTATAATAAAAAATCCCTACACATTTCATGGAACTCTATACAAAAAATTATCACATTGCTTAGATGAGTCGATTGAGACCCATTTTAAACCTGTAGCCCATTGTCCTTTGGAAATAGAACACAATAACGTTTCATATTTTTTTTTGTTACTAGCAAATGAATGATATTCTTAAATACATTTTCGATCGTCTGTTCTCTACAATATTAAACCTTAAAACGCTAGAAGATACTTAAGTATATTCTCATAAAATAACAAAGGATTTTCCTGTATCTTTTCTCATGTGAATTGAACAATATTTCTCACAAAGCCTAACATTGCTTGACGCTCGTCCGAGGCCATATATCTCCCGCAACAAGGTACTAACAGTACGTGACAAAATAAAAGGGATTTATGTACCTACGTCTACAATGGTAGTGTACTATATATAACTAGCTTTTGCCCGCAACTTTACACGCGTGTTTGTTGGGATCATAGGAGACTGAATACTTATAAAGGAAACAAATTTTACCGAATTTCCCACCTTTTTGGAAATTTCCCTTATTTTCGGAAAGCGATAATATTTTTTAATAATCGTAAAGATATTTTCATTTTTAATTATTTCACGGCATGGAAAGTTGATATAAACTAATATTGCGACTTTTATAGTGGTTTATGTTTTTTTTTGTGTCGACGTATGAAAACTTTAGAGCCTTCATGGGGTCACGGGCAGGGCTGCCAGATTGTGTAATTGGATACAAAATGTTTATAATTTAGGTAACTTATATATCCAAAGCAGCGATAGCCTAGTTGGTTGCAGTACGGACTGCCAAGACGAAAGTCGTAGGTTCGAAACCCAAGTGGCATACACCTCTGACTTTTCTAAAGTTATGTGTGTATTAAAATGTTAATTATCGCTTGCTTTAACGGTGAAGGAAAAACATCGTGAGGAAACGTGCATATCTGAGAATTTTTTCGAAGGTATGAGAAGTCTGCCAACCCGCATTAGGACAGCGTGGTGGACTAAGGCCTAACCCCTATCATTAGTAGTGGAGGCCCGTGCCCAGCAGTGGGACAATGTTTAATACAGGGCTAGTATTATTATTATTATTATTATGTATCTAATATGTATAGCCGACTGCCTTGTAAAATTAGATACAAGGGGTACAAAAATTAATGTGTAAAGTAAACTTTCCTCATGGCTTCGGCCTTTTTTTACACAAGAGAAGAAGAACAACAGACAAGGATGAGCTTTTTTTTTGTAGGAGTTGATTGGTAACGGTGGTTGTATAATGAGTTTTAATTTTAATATCAGAGAGACGGTGTTATAAAATAAGTTGTTACTTCTGGAGTTCTGGTCATGGGACAGACTCAGGTGTATATCGACCGAAAATATATAGTAACTTTACTAATTTACATAACTTAATTTTATTTCAATTTATTGTTGGTCCTATCCACGCAGGAGCTCACAGCGTCTTCAGGTCTGGCAGTCGGGCTTTTGGATTCCGATTTAATTGAATCCCAGATTTAGGATGGCAGGCTTCCCAACATCTTTTCATAGACTATAAAGCTGTAAAGTTTTCGAAACGTCCCGACAAAAAAGTAAAAATAAAACGGGATAAAATCCATAAAATTTGCTTTATTCCAATGTGTAATATTAGCATAAGAAACTAGTATGGTTACCCGTGTTCTCTTCTTTCTATGATCCTGGGTTCTTTAGGCGTAGTGTGCAGAAGCTACTCAAAAAGCCGGCATGATTGTGTCGAGTAGCTAGGGATTATCTCTCGCTACTTGATACTCTAACTGGACGTCACTTCGCTTAGCATGAGGTGCAGTGTGGTGACTATGCCGTGCCAGAATAAAAAAAATGGTATGTGGAACCTTACTCAGTTGCGAGTTAAGCTGGCAACTCGATCACTTTTTTTTAATGTATTAAGCTGATAAAAATAGTTTCTTATTCAACTAATACAGTATATTCTAGTTTAAAAGGTGCAATAAATCTGAAACCACAGCCAGGAATATTCACAAAAAGACGCCAAGACGCGTTTATACGTACGCTCTAAGATAGTTTTTAAGTAATAAAAATGTTAACATTTTCTTGAAACATAAAATCTTTTCTTGGTAGCATTATTTTTATGATGAAGTTGTGTAACGTCTAGTTATTTTTTATGGGAAGATTTTTTTTTTAATTCTGGCACGGCAAAGTGGCCTCACTGCACCTGATGGCAGATGGTAAGCGCAGTGCCGTCCAATTAGAGTCTCGAGTAGCAAGAGACAATCTATCCCCCGCTACTCAACACAATCATGCCGGCCTGCTTCTTCACACTACGCCATGGGCAAGAAGGTGAAGAAACGGTCGAGGGTCTAAGAGTACTCAGAAGGCCGCAAAACGGCCAAACATCGTATCGCATCTCTAGACCCTGGTTTATTTTTTTTGCCAAACCGAGAAAACCTACATAATAAAAATCAATGTAAGTATGTTTCTCCTCTATGGACTCCTAAACTATTCATCCGGTTATGATGAAACTTTGGTGAGTTGTTCTAGATACGCCCACAACAAAAAAAGAACTCGCTGGATGGTGCTGCAGAACATCAACTTCCATACAGTTCAACCGATCACAATTAATCAAATTTACGGAGCATTGCAACGCATGCCAGGTGCAGCTGGTATGTAAATAAACAATGCTAGCCAAGAGTATGTCAAGCCATGTCAAGTGTAGGGTTCTGTAGTTGTTATTTTTAACCGACTTCAAAAAAGGAGGAGGTTAACAATTCGTCGGAATCTTTTTTTTATGTATGTTACCTGATTACTCGAAGACGCCTGGACCGATTCGAGAAATTCTTTTTTTGTTTAAAAGGGTATACTTCCCAGGTGGTCCCGTTGGCACCAAGTCAGGATCTGATGTTGGGATCTCAGAAAAATCAAGGGAAACCCTCAAATTTTATAGTGACGCATAATTTGTTTTTTATTGAAGTCGGTGTACTTTTTATGTTAATGATAAATTATACCAAATAAAAAAATATGTATTTTAATTATTGCTTGCTTTAACTAATTAATGGGCCGTGAGAGCGATTGCCACGTCGAAACAATGTTGGTGTGATTTTTTTTTGCCGAACCTGGGCGATAGTCCCTTTGCGTAGTACCTCGTAGTTCTTGATACCCACGATACAGGTTTGACGTAGTGTGGGATCAGAAGTATGTGTGTGACTGTTGGGTGTATTTATTTAATTTATGGTAATGGATTGTTAGTTGCTACAATGTTCTGTTTAAATATATCTCAGCTGTAAACTTTTCATATGAAAATCCTATCCTACTAATATTATAAATGCAAATGTTTGGATAGGTGTTTGTTGCTCAATCACGCTACAACGGCTGAAAAGAAAGAAAGAAACAAAGAAAATATTTTATTTTGCCATAATCTCCGGACCAGGTGGCAATAAACCTAATAAGTAGATAAAAAAAAAAAATTAAGGGCTACAAGTTCACAAGAAAAAGCTGGACGGATCATCTGGTTGAAATTTGGCACAGAGATAGATTATAGTCTGGAATATCACATAGAGATTACTCTATCACGGAAAAATGTACAGTTCTCGTGGGATAGTTTAGTTTTTCACAGAGCAAGGGATCGACATGATTTTTTGCATAGTGGTAGTTTAGGGATCAGAAAATGACATAGGCCACTTTTATCCCGGAAAAATGCACGCTTCCTATGGGATATCAAAATATAGAAAGGTGTTATAGCTTAAGATGCATACATGGAGTGTATACCTTTTCTTCCAAAAATAACCTCCACGCGGGCGGAGCCGCGGGCAACATTTAGTTATACACAGAGAGTACTAACAAAAATGATTGCAAAGCATATATCAGTAGTCGTAAGAATGGTTATTTTTTAGTAACAACGAGGGACTTGGTCAAAGGGCAACTTATATCTAGAAAGTCAATTCAGCATTATTGCTATTGGACAATTCAATAGGATTCGGACCTTGGGTTGCTAGATAAAGAATTTCAGGGAATATTCCGGATATATTTAAATTATCTTGTAGAGATGATTAAAATGTGTAGTGATTTCCTGGATACAGACTTGCTTAGAGAGGAAATCGAAGGTAATTTTCATTTAGATGGGCAGCAAAATATACTGTCATATTTATTGTGTTAATTGTTTAAAATAACCTGTGTAGTGTATGTTTTGCAGTAATAAATTTATTTTCATTTTTTATATATCTAGCTGTGTCCGTGTCTCTTTATCTTACTCAAATAGTTTGCTAAATTGTTTGGTGTTTTTAAAGGATAAAATTTATTATTACAAATATTTATATGTCTGTCACACAAACATTTGTCTCAGTGCCAATGTTTTGTATTGTCTAGGTAAATGTATTGTTACTTAAATAAACGTATAAGAAGAGTATTGGCACTTGACGAATTTATAATAATAACATACATATACACTCACGCCTGTAATCCCCCAAGGGGTAGGCAGAGGTGTAACCAGTACACCCATTTTTGCCGAATGTATTACGGTTCCATAATGTGATACCTATCGCCATTCCGGGAAAATTCCAGACTCCGGATTGATACTGAGTATTTCTAAATAGAAAAATCCAATATCACTTTATCCGACAGAGATCGAACCCGAGACCTCAGCACATGATAACCAATTATGGCTTGTTTTTTTTTGGAAGGCAGGCAACTTTCGTTGATATTCGGTCAACATTCAGTCTAGTATTTTGTCATATAAACCTGGCAACCCATCTCGGAATCCAATCTAATGTTATTGCAAAACCTCGCACCACATTCGATTCCAATTTTCCTTAGTGACTTTAATTTTTGCTCGAATTGTGGACAATATAATAAAATCGTATAACTCTGGACATAACGTCAATCCTACTGAATAGATATAACATGTAAAACGCCTGAAACGCTGGAGGGGTAGGCGGAGGTGTATCCAGTACACTCACATGCCGATCTTTTTAACCGACTTCAAAAAAGGAGGAGGTTAACAATTCGTCGGAATCTTTTTTTTTATGTATGTTACCCGATTACTCGAAGACGCCTGGACCGATTCGAGAAATTCTTTTTTTGTTTAAAAGGGTATACTTCCCAGGTGGTCCCATTGGCACCAAGTCAGGATCTGATGATGGGATCTCAGACAAATCAAGGGCAACCCTCAAACTTTATAGTAACGCATAATTTGTTTTTCTTTGAAGTCGGTGTACTTTTTATTCAAGCAATTATTCGATTGTTGTTTTCACAAAATGGTTTGCGTATTATATTCGGTTGCATATCGAATAATGTACAAAATTAAACACAGGAAACATCCTAGTATCAGGTGCTTCATCTGCTTATTCGCCATATTCTGTATCCTTACTCTGTTATGAAAAAGATGACGTCAATTGTGTTTGCCTTCACTCACTTTATTTAATGTATCTCGTTAATTTCTCCATTAATTGGTCTAACGCTTCGGTAGGACGGTAGGAGTGCTACTCTTTGAACATCTTGTTGATTATATTAATTTGTATTTTAATGAATAGTTTAGATGTTACCTTTAATATAAAGTCTAAGTCAACGTGCGTAGACTTAGAAATCTTGGCTTCGATTGCAATGTCGGCTGATAGAATTTGAGTCAGTTTTCGACTAAACATCTGAACAATTATAATCCTCCATTTTATACAAATCTGATGTGGAATTGTCACCATTCATTTCTATCATATAACGCTGAAAAGTTTTGGCTTTACTTTATACGTCAGACCGCTTAAGTCAGGCCTCTGAAGAACACAATCCAAGCACAGTGTTAGAATAACTATTAAAAGTATTGCTCGATCAGCCAATACAACAATGATGCTTTTGAGGTGGGAATTATTTCATAATTTAATTTGGAAAACAGAAATTGAATAATCAGCCTCATTGTTCAATGGGGTCAAGATTTCATCTTTTTCTATGAAGATATTTATTACGTGATTCTAGGCCGCAATTTCAATACGGGTTACCGAGTTTTTACTATTGTCTTGTGTAACGATAAATACAATATACCACACGGTAGTAAGTTTGCTTAAGTTCTACAGTATCGTAATTCGACTTCCTTAAATCCTACCATCCTACTAATCTTACTAATAAGCTAGTAATATTATAAATGCAAATATTTGGATGGATGTTTGATACTCAATCGAACTACAACGGCTGGACAGATCTGGTTTAAATTTGGCACATAGATAGATTATAGATTATAGTCTGGAATAGCACATGGCTACTTTTTATCCCGGGAATATTTACAGTTCCCGTGGGATAGTTTAGATTCACAAGCAAGGGATCGTCATAATGTTTTGCATAGCGGCAGTTTAGGGATCTGAAACTGACATAGGCCACTTTTTATCTCGAAAAATGCTCGCTGCATATGGGATAGCGAAACATAGAAAGGTGTAAGAGCTTAAGATGCCTCCAAGGATTATATACCTGTTCTTCCAAAAATAACCCCCACGCGGGTGGAGCCGCGGGCAACACCTATATCCATAAGTACACCTTTTTTTATAAATTATGAAAACGTGGATTAAAATTCATTTCGTTGCTTTACTGCCTAAGTTTACCCATTAGGTACACCTCATTTAACGTGCTTGGAGAAGTACATATTTTCTGTCTCTTATTTAATTTAATGGTGACGCTTCCTCGGAAATTTATTACGGCAAAAACAAAACAGCGTCGACGAAATTGGATGTAGAAACTGGGTGAAATATATTTTTTCGCTGCTCCATGGCTAATTAGACGGGTTTTTATACAGTCGTGTCATATTGTTTACTTAAAAATATGTTGCCTAATTATGATGTTGTAAAGGATATGTGAGAACACGTATGCTGTACGAAAATTTGCAAATGAACCATAAAGTCCTTTGGATTTTGCAGTCTTTTGTGTCAATGAATAATCTTAATATATATAATTCTTCTGTACGTGTGTTTGACACCTAACTCCTCCTAAACGGCTGGACCGATTCTGATGAAATTTTATATGGATATTTCTATGGGTTCCTGGATGGTTTGAAAACACAGTTGGACCCAGTAGGTGGCGCTGCTTTCGGTACAAAATTTGATTTGCTGGGTTTTGTGGGAGAAATACCAAAGATTTTCTTTGAAATATCATATTTATGGTGGCGCTGCTTTTCCGGGTAGAAGACGTCTGCCGGGTCCGCTAGAACATAATAATAATGTGATTTTAAAGACAAAATTAAATAGTTCAACGAGGCTCGTCACTCTGAGGTCCTAACCGCCGTTGACGTTGGTCCTAGACTTTGCCATTGGCTCCAGATTTACACAATATTTCTATCTTATCCTGTACTCCTAAAATTGTTTTATTAAGCAACATATAAGCTAAGCTAACACTATAAACCTTACCAAATTGTTCTGCATGTAATTTCATATTCTTTGTGTTTGACTCGCTAGCGGTTTCATCGACTTTAGTTCGTAGAATTCCATGATGGTTGGATTGCTGGATTTTGTATCAGCCCAAAACTAGGTCATAACATATTATAACATCAGAATTCGTATTATCTTATTTTTTGATCTGTCATAAGTGCCTTTTATATGCCTACGTGATCTATAAAGATTTTATTTTTATTAAAAAAAATCGTACATTGATCATGGCAATTAAATAGCTCTTATGATATAATGCCAGCCGTAAACTTGTCCCGTTGCTGGGTTGCTTCCTCTACTAGAGGGGTTAGGGTTTAGTCCATCACGCTGGCCTAACGCGGGTTGGTAGACTTATAGACTATAGTGTAACTACCACGCGGGCGAAGCTGCGGGAAAAAGCTACTGAGTAAAAAACTAAGATCAATAACGTACCCATGTTACCTTTTCTAGTCTTTAAAAGTTTTTGTTCTTCAGATAAACCATATAAATACAATATAACATTCAAATACATACATATATTTGCACTCAATCCCGAAATCCCCGAAGTGGTATCCAGAGGTGTAACCAGTACATATTTCGCCGAGCTTATCACCGTCCCAATGGGGGTGAACATATCGCCATACCTGGCACAATTCCAGACTCCGGGCTGATACCGAGTAGTTCGTGATAGAAAAACCCAATACCCATTTTACCAGACCCGAGGATCGAACCCGGGACATCAGCAAGAAGTACCTACGTAATTACAACTGCGCCATCGAATCAGTATATATACCTATATAATAATCTTTTAGATCCAACACAAAGTACGCTATTCCATTCACACTCTCTGATATTTTGACTTTAACCCAATTCAAATGCGAGAAACCATGAAAAAGGGAAAAACATTCAATCGTTCTTGTTGACTGTATTTTTCTGAATAATAAAATGTATTCATAACAGTATTCAAGGACTAATCAGATCGAATAAAAACAAAAGCCATTGTATCGCATTGTTATTGTATGTTACAAGAATTTTATATTGTTAATATTAAAACAAAAAACCTGGCATAGTGCAGGTTGAAAACCATTTCAAACAATTTTATTTTTTATCTATGTACCACACTGGACTGGAGTAAGCGGAATGCTGTCCAGGTGTCAAGTAGCGAGTGATAACTATATCTTACGACTCGACACAATGCGGACTGCATGCATGTTGAATACCTTCTTTACACTGGGCCTTAAGGACCCAGGATATGAAAATTATGACCTGGGTATCTTCAAGTCAAGAGTGAATAGGTATCTTCTAGGCAAGCGTGCTTCACCGTAGACCACATCATCACTTTCCATCAGGCGAGATAGTGGTCAAACGCAAGCCTATTTCGCTTAAAAAAAAAAGGAGGGAATAAGTGAGCCTACAAACAGTGCTACAGCTTGATGAATGAGAGCCGAACGGGACTGATGGACTTAACATTATAACTGACAGGTTTTTAGATGTGAAACATCTAATGCTGGGTTAGACCCTGTTGGCGTTGCGACGCGTGGGATTGGTGTAGGATTGGATCGTATTATTCGTAAAAAAAAACTGAATAATATATTTTAAATTCGACAGTCGACGGCCTCCGTGGCGAAGTTGGCGAGTAGACGGCTGTGAAACCGTGAAGCCGTGGGTTCTATTCCCATACCGGGACAAATATTTGTGTGATAGACAGATATTTGTGTACGGGGTCAGGGTGTAGTGAGACAGAAAGTCTATCGTAGTCCCTGATACCCACAACACAAGACTCGTATCTTAGTGTGGGGTCGGGGCTATGTGTGTGACTGTTGGGTATTATTTATTTATTTACCTAATTGTGCTATATTTATTTCCTTTCAAAAGCTATCCTTTTATACTCTTTATTGCTACAAAATAATTTCTCATTGTTTTTATCAGGCAAATGATCGGTTTTTCGAGTATCGAGTATCTTGATGTATATATTAATTTATATACATCAAGAGTTTGTCATTTTGACCGGAGTGTAACTGCCTCAAAGGAAACCGATGTAAAACAACAGTTTATTCTTTCTATATAGTCAAAAAGGTTCAAGACCATTCTACAATCCAATGGGTATTCGATTCATTTTCTTACAGATCGGATATGGACCAAGAATTCTTGTAGCATTATGGATGTTGCAAGGTGGTAGTGAATAGTAGCCATCAAGTGGTCTTCTTTCTTTTGTGCTGGCTTCTACTATAAAACTATCTGAAACTGCTTTTGTATTTAGTTTAAAGGCTTTTTCGTCCATTTGTTCCTGTTCTTTTTTCCCCTGGCTTATATTATAAAATAACCTAACTGAAAGAAATGCTTTTGCATTTATACTAGGCAACACTAGCGATTTGTGTATATTCTTTTTATTTATGAGACTGGCCTGGCAAATTTACCATCAAGAAACACAAGTCTTTAATTTTTTTTTACATGCACCTGATTAGTCACTGCAATCCAAAAACCTTCCTTCATTCAATTCATCCCTATAGAGTGTTTTGAAGACCTGTATTAACTGTCTTGTCTATACTCGCACAAGTCTAGTTCAACCTTCGATTTTTGCCTTAGTCTGTCGCGTGGTCTTTTAGTTATTCTTGTCCATAGCATAAATGTAACATGCGGTCAACGTGGCCCGCCTAATCCCATTTAAGTTTGGCAGCTTGTGGTTGGATTTTGAGATTCGCCTTTTGGAGCGTAGTTCACTGGTTCTTAAAAAGAAAGGATTTATGAACATGAACAAAAGTCCACCCAAGTCCATGGTAATATAAACAAATGGCAGACCATTTAAATTTTATTAGACGTAAAACTCCACCGGCCTTTCGAAGATACACTTCCTATAACAGCAAATTTCAGACGTCGCTTCGTGATGCTTTTATTCCGGAAAGAATATAGCGGACGCGTCGATAAAATTAAAATAAATATTAATATTATACCAGCCCTATTTTTTTTATTCTGGCACGGCAAAGTGACCACACCGCACCTGATGGTAAGCGCAGTGCGGTGCAATTAGAGTATCGAGTAGCGAGAGACGATCTATCCCCCGCTACTCAACACAATCATGCCGGCCTGCTTCTTCACACTACGCCATGGGCAAGAAGGTGAAGCAACGGTCGAGGGTCTTTACTCAGAAGGCCGCGAAACGGCCCAATATCGTGCCCCAACTCTAGACCCCCGACAAAAACCGGATGTACACTGGCTGATCCCGGAACGCGATACACTTGCTTGTGCCACTATGGTGGGTTTTACACGCTGTGTACGGTGGTAGCTATCCGGGCGGATATGAATATCCTACCACCAGCATTTTAACACTGTCCCGCTGCTGGGCACGGGTTCCTCAACGAGTGAGAGGGAGCCTTTAGCCCACCACGCTTGTCTAATACGGATTTACCACTGCTTCGAAAATGCTCACTGGTGTGAGAAGAAGCACTATAAGAAACTCAGCCGTAGGTCTTTTGTATTTTTGTCATAACATAATATTAATTTACAAATACATAGTAAAACAGTTAAAATCCGTACAAATTCACAATTTTAGAAGAGAAAAAAATAAAAGACTGTTTAGGATTGATATAAGTGTCAGGGCATAGTTGTAAATGGGGCTATTCGAGTATAACCAGTTACATATTTACATACGTAACACACATTACGTGTGTACGCAAAGGTGTAACCAGTACACCCATATTTCGCCGAATTTCGGTCCCATAATGTGATAGAGGGCGAGCCTATGACCATACCGGGCACAGATTTCAGACTCCGGGCTAATAATGAGGAATTTCTAGATAAAAAAACCCAATATCACTTTACCCGACCCTGGGATCGAACCCGAGACCTCAGCACAGCAGTCGTAACGCATGCGCAATTACAACTGCGCCACCGAGGCAGTCTAATTAATTACAACAAAAAGAAATATCTACCGTCAGGTCCACATTATGCTAGCTGGTAGCCTTATTTCCGCACTTGTTTCGAAGCGAGATCTACAGACAGTTTGAAATTGAAAAAGAAAACTGTAGCGAATCGTGCACAGAAATATCATAGCGGATGTACTGTGAGTAGACACTCGCAGTACTGATTGCCTCGCTCGTTCGTATACAAAAGATTTATCATGCTTTTCTGCTTCTATTGACTGATGTAGGAAGGTTATATTGTATAAAAAGGAATGAGGTTATATTAAAAGGAACGGTATTGCCAGTCCACAAGTCCAAAATTCAAAACCAGCCAGCTAATGAGAGATAGCAGGCCTTAGTCCACCACGCTGGCATATTGCTGGTAGAGTTAACATAGCTTTAAAATTCTTACGATGAATTCTTAATATTCAGATTTTCTCGCGATGTTTTCATTCACAATTAAACCATTAACATTAAATACATACGTAACTTCAAAAACTTTCACGCCGGCATGTTTGTGTTGAGTAGCGAGGGATAGATTGTGTCTCACTACTTGATACTCTAATTGGACGGCACCGCGCTTACCATCAGGTGCAGTGCGGTCACTTTGTAGTGCAAGAATAAAAAAATAAAGCCAGATGTGTACGCCACTTCGACTGTGTTCGAACGTTTGACTGTCGTCTCAGCATACTACTCCCAACTAGGCTGTCACAATTAAAATACTTAATATAACTACCCCATTGAGAGGACACACAGAGGCAATAAAACTAAACTGGAAGTTACAAGTGTGGGTTTCAAGTCACGGGCAATTTAAGTTCAAAACGGCGAGTTACTTGTTCGAGTGGTGACTCCAGCGAACTTGACGTTAAGCTGCAAATGTACAGAGTTGGTATTCGTAGTAATCAAGAATCTGGATGGACGAGCAGACGGGCCACCTGAGGGTAAGGAGACACCGCCACCCATAGACTTCTGCAATGCCAGGGCACAACAAAGCTGTCTACCGTTATCGCGGGGAAGCCTTTTGTTACTGCCGCCCACTCCGGGGGAAGCGGAAAAAGAATAAAAGGGTTATGCTAGACTAGCCGGTTCGTTACCTCTTGTTGTGTGAGACGGCTCGTTTGTAAATTGTTATTAGTGAGTGTCCACATTTATTGTTTTTAGTAGATAATTAGGTCAAATATTAAGCACCTTTTTTACATATTTAGTACGACAATCGAATGCTGAGTACCTTTATCAGTATCTCCGTTGTCTTACCTGGCAGTCAGTACAGATTCAACAGCTACGCAGATAACTCATAAGTTCAGTTTTGTTAGGTTTAATTTATCTACCCATACATTATTTATTGAGCTATTTTGACGATGTCGGAAAAATTTAAAGACATACATATACACTCACGCCTGTAATCCCCGAAGGGGTAGGCAGAGGTGTAACCAGTACACCCACTTTTCGCCGAATTTCGGTCCCATAATGTGATAGGGGGCGAACCTATCGCCATACCATATTGCACAATTCCAGGCTCCGGGCTGATACTGAGTATTTCTTGTAGTATGTCTTGTGTCGTGGGAATCAAGAAGAGGGACTACAGCCCCACAACACCCAGACCCGAAACAAACAACTGTCTATCATTTGTCTCGGTGCGGGAATTGAACCCACGGCCTCTCGTTTCACAGCGGGCTACTCACCCGCTGCGCCACGGACTCTGTGAAATAATAATCATTGAATATCACTTTTTATTTATTTATACACTTTATATACATACATTGTATATAGGCGGACTTAATGCCAGAAGGCATTCTCTACCAGTCAACCTTAAGGTGGTGCAGAGATGAACAAGGTGCATAAAGATATAGGAGAAGTAGACACAAAAAAAACTATATTATAAATATAGATGTACATATATAAACATAAAGCAGCGATAGCCTAGTTGGTTACGGTACGGACTGTCAAGACGAAAGTCGTTCGTTCGTTGTTCGAAACCCAAGTGGCATACACCTCTGACTTTTCTAAATTTATGTGTGTATTAAATGTTAATTATCGCTTGCTTAAACGGTGAAGGAAAACATCGTGAGGAAACCTGCAATCTGAGAATTCTTATACGAATTTCGAAGGAATGTGAAGTCTACCAACCCGCATTAGGCCAGCGTGGTGGACTAAGGCCTAACCCCCTCATTAGTACAGGAGGCCCGTGCCCAGCAGTGGGACAATGTTTAATACAGGGCTATTATTATTATTATATATAAACATATAGGCATACATACTGACTACATATTACTATTGTATAAATACATAAGATATGTATAAAATAGTACGTATCTTATTATCTTTATATTTATCTTATTATTATTTTTACATGTCAATTATTTCGTAGCTCGGTGTAACCAACTCTCGGTGTAATTTAAACACAAGTATAACTACAGTTACCGTGCTAAGTATCGCTTCAACTCTCTCTAATTATATTTATCAGTAGTTTTTGCAGTTCCATTGAAACATTTTATGGGATAAAAAGTAGCTTTTAGAATATAGGCAGTAGCCATGTAGGGATGGCGTAGCTTTATATAAAACTAGCTTTTGCCCGTGACTGTATCTACAATGAAGAGTGTGTCAATATCCCAGAGGAACCGTAAATAAGTCAGGTAGTACATTCAATATTCCCTGAGACTCCTGTCTATCGTCATATCAAACTTAAATTCCAATCACAGACAACATAGAAAGAAAGAAGTAGAAGAAAGAAAGAAAAGATTTTTTGTTGTCAGAACGTTAAAACACAGATAAAAAAACATTACAATAATAATAGTTGATCCGACAATGGGAGTCCCTATTCAGCTACATGCTGCAGTACAGGCTGACCCATACTGCAGCGCTGGTTTTCAATAGGGAACCCACATAGAGTTTTTTTCGGATCGATACCAATACAATTTGCTGGTGGTAAGATATCATATCCGCCTGAATAGCGACCACCTTACACAGGGTATAAAACCCACCATAGTGGCACACGCAAGTATGTCGTGTTCCAAGATCAGTCAGTGTACATACGGTTTTTGTCGGGGGTCTAGAGTCGGGCCAAACACCGTACTGATTTATCCATGACTTTATTACATACAAACCCACTGAAACGGGGGAGTTGTTTATCAGGGGTATAGAGTTGGGGTACGATGTTTGGCTTTATTGCCGCCTTCTGTGTACTCTGACACTAGACTCTCGCGCGCTTCTTCAACTTCTTGCCCATGGCGTCATGTGAAGGATGAGTCGTCATGAGTGGGTTGAGTAGCGGGGGATAGATTGTTTCTGTTTACTCGATACTATAATTGAACGGCACTGCGCTTACCATCAGGTGCAGTGTGGTCACATTGCCGTGCCAGGATAAAAAAATCAAATTATGATCGTTATCCGAAATCTAACCAAGACCCTAGTTTATCAAACTAAGATAAATATTCGTAGTTTTTGAGTTGAGTTACAAGTACCACTAATACCACCTCATTGCTCCCAGCCAACCTCACCTGCCCGTGGTGCATCCTGCTGACTAACGAACGAGGCTCTGGCGACCGACAAATGGCGGGATAACCATTTTACAATTATGACGTAGCTAAATCTTACAGGCCGGTGACGGGCAGCAGCGTCACCGGTGCGAGATGCTACGTCCTGCGATCGCCAACCCGCCTGCCCAGCGTGGCGATTAGGGCAAACCCTCCCATGAATAGTCCCACAATGCCAAGGCCCCCAGTTCCCGGCCGCCCTGCTATTCCTGACCACGGCGGCGGTCACGGTAACGGCAGGGCAGGGGGTGCTAAGAATCCCCGGGCTACGGTAGGCCGCCAAAACAAACTGACCCTCGCAACGTATAATGGACGAACGATTCGGCTGGACGATCATCTGGCGCAGCTGGAAGAGGAGCTGAAACACATAAGATGGCACATCCTGGGGTTATGTGAAGTCCGAAGACAGGGAGAGGACACCATAACCTTAGAATCAGGCCATCTTATGTACTATAGAGAAGGAGATCAGCCATCCCAAGGCGGCGTCGGGTTTCTGGTCAACAAGGCTCTCAGTGACAATGTTGTAGAAATCTCTAGTGTGTCGAGCAGGGTAGCGTACCTCATAATAAAGTTAACCGAGAGGTACAGCCTCAAGGTTATCCAGGTCTACGCACCGACCTCGACACACTTGGATGATGAGGTGGAGAGTATGTTTGAAGATATCTCCAGAGCTTTACACACCACCTCCAAGGCTCACTACAACGTTGTCATGGGGGACTTCAACGCCAAAGTGGGAGTACAGACATGCAGAGAATCGACAATAGGACCAAACGGATTTGGGAGTAGGAATCACAGGGGGCAAATGCTCGTCAATTTCCTCGAGAAAGAGGGGCTTTTCTTGATGAACTCGTTCTTCAAGAAAAAGCCCCAAAGGAAGTGGACGTGGCAAAGCCCCGACACTGTGACAAAAAACGAGATTGACTTCATCATTACGGACAAACGGCGCATATTCAGAGACGTCTCAGTGATCACTAGGTTTAATACTGGAAGTGATCACCGACTTGTGCGAGGCTCTCTGGATATCGACTTCAAAGCCGAGAGATTCCGATTGATGAAGTCCACGCTCAGACCAAACCTACTCCAAACCGTCGTTGGGTCTGAAACATTCCAATTAAAATTGGAAAATCGATTCGCTGCCTTGGAAACCACATATGACGTAGACCGGAAACTCGAAGAAGTGGTGGAAATCCTCAGGGATGAAGGGACGAAGTTTTGCGAGGCCAAGCGTATGGGAAAAAAGTCCAAACTTTCGGCAGAAACACTTCGGCTAATGGAAGAGAGACGAACAGACCCTTTGTCAGCTTTGTCAGCAAACCAGGTGCGCAATAAAACCATAAGGAAGCTGGCACGACGCGACCTCCGATCCTCTAACACGCTCTTGATTAAAAAATCAATCGAGCAAAATCGGGGGTCTAAGGTGTTCTTCCAGCCTCTGGGTAGAAGCCACCTCACAAAGCTGACAACATCAACTGGACTAGTCGTCGCATCCAAGTCGGAGATCCTGTCGGAAGTTGAAGACTTCTACGGCAAGCTCTACGCATCGCATGCTTCAAGGCCCGTACCCGATACTGAGGATCCTAGAGCCACCTTAACCCGTCACTTCTCAGAAGATCTGCCCGAAATTAGCCGAGACGAGATCGTGATGGCCCTTAAACAGCTCAAAAGTGGAAAAGCCCCAGGAGAAGACGGAATCACAACAGAGCTTTTAACAGCCGGGGGAGCTCCAGCTGTTCAACATCTTCAACAGCTCTTTAATTCCGTTCTTCTCACTGGGAGAACTCCACAGGCATGGAACAGAAGCATGGTGGTTCTGTTTTTCAAAAAAGGAGACAAAACCCTCTTGAAAAACTACCGCCCGATTTCGCTTCTGAGTCATGTCTACAAGCTGTTTTCAAGGGTCATCACGAACCGTCTTGCGCGAAGACTTGACGAGTTCCAACCACCGGAACAAGCCGGGTTTCGAAGCGGTTACGGCATCATAGACCACATCCACACAGTGCGGCAGATTGTACAGAAGACCGAAGAGTACAATCGGCCCCTGTGCTTAGCATTTCTGGACTATGAGAAGGCCTTTGACTCAATCGAAACCTGGTCTGTTCTGGAGTCCCTGCAGCGCTGCCAAGTTGACTGGCGATATATCGAAGTGATGAGATGTCTGTACAATGCCGCAACGATGACTGTACAAGTACAGAACCGGCGTACTAAACATATCAACCTGCGTCGAGGAGTGAGACAGGGGGATGTCATATCCCCGAAACTGTTCACTAACGCCTTGGAAGATATGTTTAAGACGCTGGACTGGAAAGATTGTGGCATTAACATCAACGGCAAGTACATCTCTCACTTACGATTCGCAGATGATATCGTTATCATGGCAGAGACGCTGCAGGACCTGCAAAGGATGTTGAATGGCCTAGCTGATTCTTCTCGTCGCATCGGTCTCCGGATGAATTTGGATAAAACCAAAGTCATGTACAACGAGCACGTTGTTCCGGAACCGATTGCCTTAGATGGAATCCCACTCGAAGTTGTTACGCAGTATGTTTACCTAGGGCAGACGCTCTAACTAGGTAAACACAACTTCGAGAAGGAAATCCAGAGAAGAATTCAGCTGGGCTGGGCAGCATTCGGAAAACTCCGTCGAGTCTTCTCGTCGCCTATACCGCAGTGTCTAAAGACGAAAGTCTTTGACCAGTGCGTTCTACCCGTGTTGACATACGGAGCCGAGACGTGGACACTCACAGCTCGACTGGTCCACCAATTCAAAGTCACTCAACGAGCTATGGAGAGAGCTATGCTCGGTGTTTCTCTGCGGGATCGAATCCGGAACGAAGTTATTCGCCAGAGAACTAACGTTATCGACATAGCTCAACGGATTGGCAAGTTGAAGTGGCAGTGGGCCGGTCATATCTGCCGCAGGACTGATAACCGTTGGGGTAGACTTGTCCTAGAGTGGAGACCACGAATCGGCAAACGTAGCGTAGGACGTCCTGTGACCAGGTGGAGCGACGATATACGCAAAGCGGTGGGCAGTCACTGGAAAAGAAGAGCTGAAGATCGGGCTCAGTGGCGCATCTTGGGAGAGGCCTACGTCCAACAGTGGACTGACACCGGCTGATGATGATGATGATGACAAGTACCACTAGACCAATATGGTCAAGGTATCAATAAGTATAATGCTTTAAAAGCAGAGACAACAAAATTCTGCATTAATCCTCTAGGATGCTTATTTAAGCTGTGAAACAAAACAATAGTCCAGAGCTGTCGAGAACAAAAAGTTTGAAGTAAATCCTCAGCGACGGCACTATTTTGCCACTGTCTAAAAATATTAAGGTCTGTTACATGCTTTTGGTGTCGAATAAATAGTTTTTCTGTGATGGTAGTTCTAAGCCTACGCCTAGTCTTACGCCAGAGGCTATCTGGCTAAGTATATTGCATAGTCTATTTCTGCCGTCAAAGAACAATGCGCAAGCATTATCCTCACAGGCCCGGCCCGGCTGAATATGGCCGGACCAAAACAGGCAAAAGTCGCCCTTATTGACATGCATTAAAGGCGTATTTAAGGTAATTGCCGCTGACGGTTTGTTTAAACTAAGTATGTTATTTCATGTTGGTATAAGTTCCGCACTGATACCAACATGAAATAACATACTTAGTTACATACGTTTCTTAAATAGGAAGACGACTGGGTCGGCTCAACTGGATTAGTGCCACTATTAACCTAGAAGTAACAACTTATTGTTGTGATTAACAAATGGGAATTTTATAGGCCTAGATTCTTTTCTTCTTCCCAATTCCCATTCCGTTTTATTAGACTCATATTTTGGCTGATTTTGAGAGCACTCAATGAAATATGAAGATAGATTATCATCAAGTGACCCGCTTACCTAGTCTGCGCTTTTCTAGCGCTGTTATAGTAAATAACACAGTGACTATGTTTCAGATAGGTGTAAAACTATAACAAAGGCGCCAATCTTCATAAATCACACACATTCATAATCTCACACACATCCACACACACACGAACACACACAAAACTGAGTTGACCCATGGCTAAAATTAACGACACAGAATGAATGAATAACACTATACCGTTCAGACTGCATGATTTTCAAACTGTGTGCCTATATTTAATATCAAGCAGAATTTCGGAGTTTCATATTTTTAATTGTATCCATTGTTTGAAGCGCAGTTTTCGAGTGCATTGTGCGTAACGCAAATGCATTTGGAGTTATGACAAACATTTCGGAAATGTCTGTTTTTAAATTTCTTGAAAGTCGGCATTGTGGCTTCAATTACTTCGAGGCAAATGTTTTTGTAATCTGTGGACGTTTGAGTTATGTTTTGAGACCGTTAATATTACTGACACAGCTTTACCGTGGCCTCATGGCATATTGATTCCTTGCTGAAAACTCATGTAATCGTAATATAGTATTCAGAAATAATCTTACTTACTATTAGTTTTTTTTAGTACCTGGATAGGCATACGAGCAGACGGGCCACCTGATGGTAAGTAGTCACCGCCGCCCATAGACTTCTACAATGCCAGAGCACAGCAGAGCCGCTGCCTACCGTTTAGAAACATATTGATAGCCTCAGTGGTGCAGAGAAACAAGAGGACGTAGGTTTGATTCCCGTACTAAAACAAATTATTGTGATAGTCAATGATTTGTTTCGAGTCTGGGAGTAGTCAGAAAAAAGTCAAAAGTCAATCTGGCACGGCAAACTGACCACACTGCACCTGATGGTAAGCGCAGTGCCGTGCAATTCGAGTAGCGAGTAGCGAGAGACAATCTATCCCCCGCTACTCAACACAATCATGCCGGCCTGCTTCTTCACACTACGCCTTCGGCAAGAACGTGAAGAAGCGGTCGAGGGTCTAGTGTCAGGGTACTCGGAAGGCCGCAATACGGTAAAACATCGTATTCGTATCCCTAACTCTAAAGCCTTGACAAAAACCGGATGTACACTGGCTAATCCCAGAATGCGACACTTGCGTGTGCCACTATGGCGGATTTTACACCTTGTGTACGGTGGTCGCTATCCGGACAGATATGAATATTCTACCACCAGCAAACAAAAATTTCTACGATTTGTGCGAAGAAAACCCTTCATCTAATTTCTATCTCAAGTTTATAAGCGTGTTGGCGTTAACAACGTGAGAAACTACGTACCTAATAGATTGATCGTTCGCCTTTATTAGTTATGGGCGCAAGTAAAAAAGTGATTTCTGTTAATAAGTAAAAGTTTTTTAATTCATAAAAAGTACACCGACTTCAATAAAAAACAAATTATGAGTCACTATAAAATTTGAGGGAAACCCTTAAATTTTTCTGTGATCCCAACATCAGATCCTGACTTGGTGCTAATAGCCATGACCACCTGGGAAGTATACCCTATTAAACAAAAAAAGAATTTCTCGAATCGGTCCAGGCGTCTTCGAGTAATCGGGTAACATACATAAAAAAAAAGATTCCGACGAATTGTTAACCTCCTCCTTTTTTGAAGTCGGTTAAAAAGAACGTCTTGTTGTTAAAAGATTGTATATTTTTGAAGTTATACTTCTTTAGGTGCGTTATGAAAAAAATATGAGAGTGAAATATTAAGATGCGCGCGGATACCGTGACACAAAAGTAACACACTGGCACACCAGGCTGGCATGAAATGTAAGGAGATTTGATACCGTTTCATTTCTAGTGACTTAAATCAGAACCAAGGTGTCATGTGTCCACTTGTGACATTATAATAAGTACCTCGTTATTGTTATAAATATAATTATAAAACATTTTTCTATATTTTTGAATAATTGTTTTTAGATTTTAACCAAATTGTGTTTACTTTTGCTGTTTAGAATATTCGATTTTATATTTATATTATTCTTCATCTTCATTAAAATAATTTATATACAAATCTAGTCAGTTTGACGACTTTTATAAGTATAACTTCTCACGCGCGTACATAAGTACACGCACCCATTTTTTAAGATATATTTTATCTAACATATTAATTAGGTTTTTATATGTTTGCATATCTAATTGTAAGACTAGGTATAATTTGCTGCATTATTTTTGAAAATAATAAAGTGAAAGAATTATTTGAAAATTGATAACGCTTTTTATTTATTTTATAATGATCTTCGAAACTTAGTAACTAGTTACTATGCAAGAAACACACTTAAAAGTCATGAGAAGTGAACTCATAACAGATGCTGCTTATTTACACAAGTTTATACGACTAAAAGTAGATGGGCTTTGCTGGATTTTGGCCGGTTAAAACGCAATAATTTCTCCCATATACCAGTGATTTTTAATTCTATTCCCCACAATGATACAAAAACGTCACAAAAATAAATCAATTTCTAAAACATTATATTCACTGAGAGCTAAAAGTAAATAATAAACTTGAGAAAATAAAACGGGATCTGTTGCAGGAACGAGAAAAATCTGGCTCTGACATCTATTGTACACGTGACTACACTTACTGAGTGAATAAGTGTGTCCTTGTTTTTAATAAATATTAATAACACCCAACAGTTACACACATAGCACCAACCCCACACTAAGATACAAGTCTTGTGTCGTGGGTATCAGGGACTACAAGAGACTTTCGGTCTCACAACACCCAGACACCGGACACAAATATCTGTCTGTCACACAAACATTTGTCCCAGTGTGGGAATCGAACCCACGACCTCTCGTTTCACAGCCAGCTACTCGCCAACTGCGCCACAAAGGCTGTCAAAGATGATATTTTTAAAGCATTGACAACTTTCTTGGGGTTGGTGTGAAACGAGGGGCTGTGGTTTCGCCTCGCACCGATACAAATGTTTTCTTTGAGTCTGGGATCTGGGACCGAAAGACTTTCATAGTTCTTGAGCCCTATGACACAAGACTTGTATCTCTTAGTGTGCTGTTAGGACATTGTGTGTGACTGTTGGGTGTTATTTATTATTATTAACATTTTCCAATTGCACATTTTCTTTAAAATAAAGACACAATATTTTGAAGTGGTAGAGCCACGCTTTAGACATATTTAGCATGAATGGGCCGGCTTGACCGGGGTGGTACCACTGTCTTACAGAAAACCAACATAAAGTGTCAGTTTACTGTCGCGTTTCGTATGGTAAGTGAGATATCCGGGGGCCCAAATTCCCCCTTCCCTTCTCTAATCCCTATTCCTGTCCTTTAAGGCCGACAGCGCATGCATGATACTTTCGGTATTGTGGATGTTCATGGGCGGTGGAGATCACTTAACATCAGGTGACCCATCGGCTCGTTTGTCGGACTATGCTATAAAAAAAACAATAATAATAAAAAAAAACAATAATAATATGACGTGAAAACTAGAGTAAAGTTAAACATTATAAATCACAATATTATGAAATATATTTTTTTAACCTGCTACGGCAACGTTAACACACCACACCTGATGGAAAGCGCAGTGCCGTCCAGTTAGAGTATCAAGTAGAGAGAAACAATCTATCCCTCGCTACTCAACACAATCATGCCGGCCTGTTCATACTACGCTATGGGTAAAGAGGTGAAGATGTGGTTGTGGGTCTAGTGTCGGAGTACTCGGAACACGGCCAAACATTGTAACCCAACTTTAGACCTCTGACAAAAACCGGATGTACACTGGCTGGCCCCGGAATGCGATACACTTGCGTCTGCCACTATGGCGGGTTTTACACCCTGTGTACGGTGTTCATTATCCAAGCAGATATGAATATCCTACCACCAGCAACTATTTAAAAAGTCCAACAAAAACACCTTTCCCCAATGACTCATTTTTTTTTAACCTTTGGCTGAATATTTATGTCCGGCAGTATACGCGGTGCCGCGGCCTGTGACAATAAAAAAGTATTTATTAGACGGTACTAACGTAGAATTCTTTTAGGTTAGAAACTGCATTGGTATTGTACCACGAAGTTTGTTTTATTTCTGAAGATGCGTTAGACTTATAATTTATATAGTTGCTTATGTTCTCTTATGAATGATGTAATGACTAAGATAGAAACAGGTATGCTGAGATGGTTTAGCCATATGGAGAGGATGGATGAAAGGCGATTTAAAGGTATTTACCGTGCGAATGTGACTGGAAGAGTGGGTAGAGGGCGCCCGAGGAGAACTTATGAATATCGAATAAATAAGGGCATATCAGGAGTACCCCTAACCGTTGCAAAATGTATGAATCTGGAAGAGGCAAAAGAAGTGTGTCAAGATCGTACCTTGAAGCTCTCAATAGTCTCTGCCTACCCCCATGGGATACATGCCTTAGTGCATATGTATGTTACAGAAGTTGTCCATACTAAGATATTATAAATCGGAAAAGTTAAATTGCGGATACGGATTATACATATACATACCCTCGAAATTCTAATGAGAATTCTCTGAGAGAGAGAGAGAGAAGAGAAGAGAGGTATGCAGGTTTCCTCACGATGTTTTCCTTCACCGTTAAAGCAAGCGATAATTAACATTTTAATACACATGTAACTTTAGAAAAGTCAGAGGTGTATTGCCTTTAGGTTTCGAACATACGACTTTCGTAATGACAGTCCGTACCGCACCTAGGCTATCGCTGGCTATGGAATATTAAACATTGAAATAAAATTACCGTAACGGATTATATCAGGGTTTATTTTAACTGTCCCGACGTTTCCAATACTGTACTCGTCGGGATTAAAAAGTAAAAATAAACTTTGTAGTCTAGCTATTACTAAGTTTGATTATTTTCAACTACAGACGAAAATAGAAGCCTATTCATCTCGAATTCATTCGTCTATGGTAAAAATCTGGCGTTAAAACTCATGATTTTGTAGAACCCTCAATATGATTCACAAAGGAACCCAATAGAACAAAGAGTTGAGTGTAACCCTAATTGCATAAAACAAAAGCATTCACTACATTCAATACACTTTTCAAAAATCGAATGCTGTTCCACCGCATCGCCCCCCCTTGACTCTACAGAGGGGAACCACCCACATTTTTAATCTAAGATAAAGGGTACATTGAATGCTTAACCGCCGTGGTTGACTACTATACAAACTAACACATGCATTCCAAGACAACTTTACTCCCTTGTAATAAGGATGAGTTTGGCACAATCACGCGCACATATTAAGTTTGCGATGTCATCCGTCGCGGCAAGTTTAACATTGCGGTTGATAAAGCCGTTGGTAAGTAGAGATTCAACGTGTTTTATATTTTATGAAGTGTATTCGTAAGTAGGTTCATACGGTGTCCTTAGATAGGAGGGGAGACAATACGGGCTTGTTTTACCGGTGGCTGAGCATATCGATAGTGTCTGCAATATAAGAGATAGCGTGCTTTGTAATCGGTTCGGACGATACATTTTCAAAGCCTCCGCAAAGTCTGTCTAGAGCTTTATCAATTGAGGCATATATTGCCTTTATTCTTCTTTATTTATTATTATCCTGGCATGGCAGTGACCACACTGCACGTGATGGTAAGCCAGTGCCGTCTAATTAGAGTATGAAGTAGCGAGAAACAATCTATCCCTCGATACTTAACACAATCATGCCTACTGTGTAGCTTTTTCATACTACGCAATGCAGCAAGGAGGTGAAGATGCGGTCGAGGGCCTAGTGTCAGAGAACTCAGAAGCCCGCAACACGGCAAAACATCGTACCCCAACTCGAGACCCCTGACAAAAACCGGATGTACACTGGCTGCTCCTAGAACGCGACTCACTTGCGTGTGCACCTATGGCGGATTTACACCCTGTGTACGGTAGTCGCAACCCTGGTGGATATGAATATCCTACCACCAGCCCCAGGTCCACCTCTCAATCAAGAGGTTCGCTAATTCGTATCTTTGTCACATCAAGCCGTGGAACAGTTTGCCGGTCCACGTGTTCTGTGATTCCTATGATCCTGGGTCCTTCAGGCGTAGTATGAAAACGCTACTCAGCAGGCCGGCATTGATTGTATCGAGTAGCGAGAGATAATTTTCTTACTACTTGAAACTCTACCTGGACGGCACTGCTCAGTGCACTACCATCAAGTTCAGTGCATGGATATTTTTGAGTTTAAATTCCAACACAATCAAGCGGAATCTGGTAATTGAACCTAGGCCATCTCCAGTTTCTCAGCATAATACGTTGCTAGATCAATGGAACCTATTTTAAACAATTATTATTTTAAAGCTGAAACTCATCAGTAAAATCCCAAAGCCTCTTAATGCCAAGCCCTTAACTACATTGTTCCTGTTAATTCATTTGCCCGTACCCAAACATACCCTTACAATTATGTATAAGGAATAAACGAGCCGACTAAGAGGCTTTTCGGGGGTCCTACAATGGAGATTGTAACGGGAGCAATAAATTCCCATTCTGGACCGGGACGCGTAAAGCTATAACTGTGTATTAAATAATAACCCAACTGTTTAACGGTAGGCAGCGGCTTTGTTGTGCCCTGGCATTGCAGAAGTCTATGGGCGGCGGTGACTACTTACCATCAGGTGGCCCGTCTGCCTATCGAGGCACTAAAAAAATTATCAAGAGACCAAAGCTTTATCTGGAAAAATACTTTTGGATTACACAAATATTTCCTGGTGAGGATTGAATCCGCGGCCTCTCGTTTCACAGCATGTCTACGCGCCCACTGTGCCACAGATTAAATGTACTATTTCTCATGATTACCTTAAGTCAACTAAGGAGATATGTCATCGCTTACTTTTCTGTAGGTTGACGAATACCATTTCGGACTTCTTGAAAGTCTTGAGGCCTTTTTTTTAGTAAATAAATTATTACTTTTTAAATAAAAATAAAATCGCCTTCTAGAAACCCAGACACAACTAATACATCAATTAATTACATACAATTTAAATCAATTATTTTTGGAGTCGGTGCCGGTGTTGTTTTCTTTACTTTTAGATTCATAAAAGCCAAGTATGGATCTATTTTATATTTTTTTGTATGCCTGATTATTCTGTTTTTTCCATGTTTTGGCTGGCACCGACTCCAAATAATTGATTTAAATTGTATGTAATAAATGGCGGAGTTCTGAGGTAACAAACATAAAAAAACACGACGAATTGAGAATCTCCTCCTTTTTTTGAAGTCGGTTAATAATTTGAATATAGCTCACAAAGTTTAACCAATTTAAGTCATGTAAGCGCCTCAAAAGCTTGTTTGATACTCTAATGCAAAACATCAAGTTTCCTCTACTATTTATATATGTAATTAGAATTAATTAAACTTATAGCACATTTCCAGACTCCGGGCCGATACTGAGTAAATAATATAATAATAATACTAGCCCTGTATTAAATATTGTCCCACTGCTGGGCACGGGCTTCCTCTACTAATGAGAGGGGTTAGGCCTTAGATTGTAGACTTCACATACCTTCGAAATTCTTATAAGAATTCTCAGGTATGCAGGTTTCCCCACGATGTTTTCCTTCACCGTTAAAGCAAGCGATAATTAACATTTAATATACACATAACTTTAGAAAAGTCAAAGGTGTATGCCACTTGGGTTTCGAACATACGACTTTCGTCTTGGCAGTCCGTACCGCAACCAACTAGGCTATCGCTGCTATACCGATATCCGATACTGAGTATATCGTGATATTAAAACCCATTATCACTTTTACACGACCCGGGGATGTAACCCGAGACCTCAGCACAGCAGTACGAAATTACAAGTTCGTCTCCGAGGTAGTCATCATTACTTTTTTTTTTCCAGGTATATTTTTGCATCCAGGTAGAATTTCAAGCAGCAAGAGAAACCTATATCTCCTTACTCGACACAATCATGCCAGCCTGAGTATCTTCTTCACACTACACCTAAAGGACCCAGGACTATCGGAAAGAACTATTGATATTTTCATTATTTTACAACCTGATTTATTATGTTATTATTTATTTTGTTTGATCTTATCCCATCCTCTCCCTTCCACACCAGAACCACGCGTATTGGATTGCGGAGCCACAGCTTCGTGGTATCTACTACCCCGGCCCGAACCAAGAGGTTCGCAAACTCGTATTTTGCCGCACCATCAAGCTGTGGAACAGTTTGCTAGCTACCGTGTTCCCTCCCTCCTATGATCCTGGGTCCTTTAGGCGTAATGTGAAGAAGCTAAACAGCAGGCCGGCATAATTGTTTTAAGTAGCGAGGGATAGACTGTCTCTTGCTACTTGATACTCTATCTGGACGGCACTGCGCTTACCATCAGGTGCAGTGTGGTCACGTTGCCGCGCCAGAATAAAAAAATACCCTTAGTGACGGAAACGCAGTGTCCTTCAAATCTATTTATACAACGCTAGATTCTCACCTATCCTAGATAATGGTGTTACGCGACCCAGCCCATTGTTAAACGAAATTATTTTATCAATACTAGTCTATATAGTTAGTTGTGTTATCTTTAACGTACATTACTGAAATTAGATTCATTGTAATAGGTTTAAACAGATGGGCTTTTAATGTTTGGTCCCCGGTCGGATAAAAGTGATATTGGGTTTTTCTATCACGAAATATTCTATAAGCCTATGTGCTCGGTGTGGCGATAGACTCAAATTCTATCACGTCATGGGACGGTAATAATCTCGGCGAAATGTGGGTGTACTGGTTACATCTTTGCTTACCCTTTCCGGGTTTCAGGCGTGAATGCGTGTATGTTATTAAATAAATAAATACACCCAACAGACACACACATAGTTCTCACACACTAGGTAAATCAACAACTACGAGGGACTACGGTCCCACATCACCTGGACCCGAAACAAATATCTGTCACACAAATATTTTTCTCGGTGCGGGAATCGAACCCACGGCCTCTCGTTTCACTTGCCTACTGCGCCACGGAGGCTTTCGTAATTAAATTTATCTTTAACACTACCCATACTTTAGAATCAACACTAATTAAAAAAACAATAATTCTCCCATCTCTCTGCATCTAGTACAATATGATTGCTTTTTTCTGCGCCCAGCACTTCGTCAAGGTCGACTCAATAGGAAAAGTGTCTACTATATTATTTAAATACGAACTGACCTTGAATAATTTGGACCAAAAAAACTACAATATTAACAATTCGGGACTACAACCCTTGTAAACATAGGGTGACCATACGTCCCGGTTAATACAGGACTGTCGCATTTCCATCGTAGCTATCTATCTGTATATATAAAAATCGATGTGTGTATTCCCTATGGACTCTAAAACAGCTGGAGTAATTTTGATAAACTTTCAGGCATTCTTCAGATTAGCCCAGCGGGTGAAGTTTGGCAGCCATCGGATCTACAGTTTTTATGCGACTTTTTAGGAATTAGGTGTTATATTTTCACAAAAAATCTATACTACGGGTGTTAATTAATAGTAAAGGCAATCAAAAAAACAAAATCAATAAACTATTGATTTTATTTTACTAAGATACGAGTCTCGTGTTGTAGGCATCAGGGACTACGGAAGACTTTCGGTCTCACAACGCCCATACCCCGGACACAAATATCTATCTGTCACACAAACATTTGTTCCGGTGTGGAGATCGAACCCACGGCCTCTTGTTTCACAGCCTGCGCCACGGAGGCTGTCAAGGTAATTATTTTATTTGATTTTTTGAGGATTGCCAACAAAGTTTACATTTATAATATACATAATAATTACAATCAGAAAATAGAACTAATTGCAACTCAGACTACCACAACATGCGTAATACAATTGATAACAATATTCTTTTAATTCAAAAGAGTGGTCACTTTGAAACATCAAACACGAGAAATAAAGCACGAAACATTTATTGACACGAACGCCAGGTTGTTTTTACACGAAATAGGTTTTCGCCACCTACAATACCGCACTATCAAATCGAGTCCGGGACCCCGGGATCGTTTCTCGCACCTCATCTTTTATTCATTTAAATTTTTCCCCAGTGTGTGTTGTGTTGCCATGTGATGATATATCCGGTTTTTTTGTAAATGTGAATTATTTGGGGATAAATTATAAAATATTCCTTTGTAAATCTGATAGGTATTTTTATATAGACGTCAGCAAATTAATCGGGTCACCGGAATGATTACTCAACAAACTAGAAGAGGGCCAACCTCATAGAAAAAATTCGGATTGTGGGTATTTGATTTTGGAACGTTATTTCAGGTCCATTTTCTGAGACAGTGGTCGATCTGGCTCATTCTAGTAAACAAATTTGAAACCTGCATACCGGAGAATTCTCATTAGAATTTAGGTAGGTGAAGCCTATCAATCAGCATTAGGCCAGCGTGGTGGACTAAGGCCAAACCTCTATCACCAGTAGAGGATGCCAGTGCTCAGCAGTAGGACAATGTTTAATACAGGGCCAGTATATTTGTATGGTCAACTCTACTATAACTAGATAAGAAAGAAAATCATAAATTCTACAAAAAATAAATTAAAAAAACCACTCGCACGTTCCCCTGGCAACACTCGTCCCGCGCGAAGCCTCAGTGGTCTAATAAATCCGATATAAAATACGAATCGGTGTTTACCTTGTTTTCTTTTATTCTTATTTTTTGTTTTCGCTTTCGTTATTAGAACTCTTATTAACTACATCGAACTCAGTCCTCACTCACTTTATTTTAGAAGTTGAATGTTGAATAGCATCAAACGTAATAATTTTCGTGGTCTTGAGTTAATCAAAATTTACTTTTTTATTCGAAGTTACACATAAGTTGCCATGTTTATTTGAGTAGTTTAAACTATATATTTACGATGTCACCTAAAATTCCTATTACTTTTGCTCACTGGGACCGTAGCCCCTCATTTTTTATCCTGGTACGTCAAAGTGACTACTGCACCTGATGGTAAGTGCCGTCCAATTAGAGTATCGAGTAGCGAGAGACATCTATCCCCCGCTACTCAACACAATACTGCCGGCCAGCTTCTTCACACTACGCCATGGGCAAGAAGGTGAAGAAGCGGTCGAGTGTCTAGTGTCCGACTACTCAGAAGGTCGCAACACGGCCAAACATTGAACCCTATCTCTAGACCCCGGAAAACCAGGTGTACACGTACACTGGCTGATCAAGGAACGCGACACACTTGCGTGTGCCATTTACTGGTATGTAGTTGTTGATGCCCACGCTACAGGTTTTACCTAGTGTGGGGTCAGGACTATGTGTGTGTGTTGGGTGTATTTATTTATTTAATATGCAAGTGCCTGTTAAGACAGTTTTGTTTACTGAGTGAATAGACCAGACAGTATACCATTGTTTCAGAGAAAGTCCGTGAAATACAGCATCCTCTTCAATCTAGTATGTTAAGTGAGATTTTCTGAGGTGTATGTCCAGTATTCCCTCAATCCTTTCCTTTAAAATCCACACACGATTTTTCAGTTGTAAATGAGCGGTGAAGGTCCCGTACCACTTATGATTCAAAGACTCGCCCTGATTTATAGACTCTGACTCAGATTTATATACAATTTCCCAAAGCAAATCTCTAATGCCGAGTCAGCAATACGAATGCATACTAATGGTGAAATATGCATGAACTATGAAACAAATAAACTCCGCTACCTGGGGAATGTTTTCGTTGATTGGTCTGAGATTTTGGTAACTTCGTTCAGATTTCAGATGCGAAACAATTTTATGACATAAGCTGACAAACGAGCAAGTTAGTTATCTGATTATGGTACAACGACCACGAAATAAATAGAAAGGCCTTAACTGATCTGATCATCTACTGGTGAAGATTTATAATTAACAGGACTGTCTAAAGTATTATTAACGATGTTGCCCTCGGCTCCGTCCGCGTGGAGGTTAGTTTTGGAAGAAAAGGTATACAATCCATGGAGGCATCTTAAGCTATTACACCTTTCTATATTTTGCTACCTATAGGTAGCGTGCATTTTTTCGGTATAAAAAGTAGCATATATACTCTCACGCCTGTAATCCCCGAAGGGATAGGCAGAGGTGCAATCAGTACACCCAGTTTTCGCCGAAGTTATTTCGGTCCCATAATGTGATTAGTCCGTTAGTGTGGCGACCCTACCGCCATACCGGGCACAAATTCCAGACTCCGGGTAATACTGAGAGTTTCTAGATAGAAAAACGCAATACTACTTTACCCGACCCGGGGATCGAACTTGAGACCTCAACACAGCACGCTGCACGCAAGTGTGCCACTATGGCGAGCACACTTCCAACTAAGCTACTGCTAGTTTTGATATTTTTCTGTGAATACTAAAATAATATGAACATCCACAATACCAGAAACATAGGACACATTAGTGTGTTGTTCACCTTAAAGGAAAAGCGATTGTAAAGGAGCGGAGCGCGGATTAAGTCGTGCGGAAATATTCCTCCCATACTAAACAATCTTATTACTCTTATACCGGGTTCTGTTTGATCCTACTGCACCACGTTACCTCAATGAGCGCTTTAAATTTTTAAGCGATACACACGCACGGACTTTGAGGTCATCGGAGAATTTGACATTAGATATCCCGAAGCACAGCACTTCATTTCTTGATAAATCTTTTACAGTGTATGCTGCTCGTCTGTGGAACGAATTACCAGTAGCTATACGACAAGCTGAATCTTTAGCTATTTTCAAAAAACGCCTTCGTATTCTTTATTCGTCACTTCAATGATATGATACTGTCTACTGTTATTTATTTTTTCTTCTAATTTCTGTACTTGTTAAGTATATATAATATATATTATATGGTAGTGTATGTAGTATATAACGATATTTAATTTAAGTAGTATATTATAGTATAAACATAAAGTATGTATGTTATGTCTATGTATTTTGCTGTACATCATAGTATGTCTATTTCCCTACTATGACCACCCATTACTTTTGTTTCTATTCAAATCGAATCGATGTAAAGGTTGTCTGGAAGAAATCGCAGTTAGCGATAAGGCCGCCGTTTGTACATTCTATTTTAAGTTTATTGCAATGTACTGTTAATATCTGTATTCTGGTGTACAATAAAGCATAAATAAATAAACAATAATTGTCTTATTTTATATAGTACCAGGAACTGCGAGAAATTACCGTAACAGAATATCCAGGTCATACAGTGTGTGACGATCATGTCATAATGGTTATTACTAGTTAAATAGATGATACAAAAATATGTCTTGGAAATTTCTGTATTAAATTTAAAATTATTAAAGCTCTCCAGGCCACAATGAGAAATTTCGAAAAAAACTCATAACAATAGGACTCTATTGTAATGAGTCCCTATTCCATTAAAATATGAGTCTTAAAAAGTCGATAATTTTAATACCTCTTACATTTCTAGTTCGCACTTATAACTTGAAGAGTCACTCAAAAACTGTTGAGTCGAATCCTTTTAAGATATTGAAATTTTAAACGGCCGTGTTTTAGATTTTGAAGATATAAGCGTTAGAAATTTTTGTTTTAAGTTTGGGAAATTACTACTATACTAAAAAGTTTTTAACTTATTTCTAAATATTAAACAAAAAAACAAATGATAACACACACACTCACGTCTGCATTTCCAAAGATGTTACATAATATGTTATATAAGGTACATAGTTGTGGACCCTGTCGGGCACGGCAAGTTAGAAGATCCCCTATCACATCATGATCACATGATGTGATAGGGGGCGAGCCTATCGCCGTACCGTGCACAAATTCAAGTCTCCGGGCTAATACTGAGAATTTCTAGATAGAAAAACACAATATCACTTTACCCGACCTGGGGATCGAACCCGAGACCTCAGCACAACAGTCGTAACGCATGCGCAATTCCAATACAGTTTTCCAATAAACAATTTGGGATGTATATTCGAAGTGATACATACATACACTCACGCCTGTAATCCCCGAAGGGGTACGCAGAGGTGTAACGAGTACACCCACTTTTCGCCGAATTTCGGTCCCATAATGTGATAGGGGGCGAGCCTATTGCCATACCGGGCACAAATTCCAGACTCTGGGCTAATACTGAGGAATTTCTAGATAGAAAAACCCAATATCACTTTACCCGACCCGGGGATCGAACCCGAGACCTCAGCACAGCAGTCGTAACGCATGTGCAATTACCACTGCGCCACCGAGGCAGTCAGAAGTGATAGATAATATAATGGTGAATTTCGTTGATAACGATGTAGAGATATCATGCTGGTCAGCTTTCTGCGCACAATGTAACCGGATTTTCAAAACCAAATTTAGCTTCGCTAGTCATCTAAAAGCTCACGCAAGAAGAGAAAACTAGTCCTGGGTCGCTGTCACCGGATACGGTGAAGAGATCATATATATAAGGCACAACTTTAAATTCGAGTAAATAGACGTACGATGATAGAGACATACTCTTTGATAGAAAAGCCTCAATAACTACTCTCGACTACTGGGCGAGCACTAGTACACATTAAAATCTGTAATTGGATGTATTTCGGCTCAACCTAACATACTTGAACGTTGATACTAGCGTATATAATATGGATTTTTTATTTACTACATTCCAAATCAAAGCGATACTGTAGCTACTCTTCCAATATATTTTCGAAATATTGCCAAAGGGCGACGTAAAGCCCTTTGATGTTCAATGCCTTGGCCTCTTGGGATTTCTCTAGTAATAAAAGAGGAAGTAGACGAAATGGTAACTCTAAATGCTTAATGTATATTGTTCATTCTTGTTTTGCATTGATAAATTGAAATCATGATTTCAAAGCTACAATCATAGTGCTATTATAAATTGAAGAATTTTCTTTCATACATAATCAGATTGACTAAAATATGAGATCTCAATAACGACCCTATTATTATTTTTTGTCTTGACACTGACTATACTACACCTGATGGTAAGCGCAGTGCCGTCCAATTAGAGTATCGAGTAGCTAAAACAATCTATCCTCCGCTACTGAACACTATCATGTCGGCCTGCTTCTTCACACTACGCCAAGGGCAAGAAGGTGAAGAAGCGGCCGAGGATCTAGCGTCAAAGTACTGAGAAGGCCGCAAAACGATCAGACATCGTACCCCAACTCTAGGCCCCCGACAAAATACAAAATATTTTTTTATAGATTAAGACACAAAAATAGAATTGAAAACCTATTTGAAGTCAATTGACATGTCATAGTAAAGTCGTTTATCGAGAAAGCATATCAAAAGAATCTGATTTAAATTGACAGTGCAATATTAAGGAGTACCAAGCCGAGTAGAATAGTACCTCCGTCATATCGAGATGTTATATAAGGCGGCTAAAGAATTAATCGACAGCTGATAGCCATCGCATATGGTTTTTAGACGAATTGACAAAAAAAGTTTGATCAAACCTAAAATTTGACAGGCTGAGAGCTGGGTCCTGCAACTAATCCAGGAACAACACGTATTTATTTTAAATTATCTATTAGCAATTTTCACATTAGTATATGGAATGATGATGGAATAGCACTGTATAAGTTAGCAGTCAGGTTAGTGTGTAAGTTCTAGGCGTGCTTCCGTTACATAAATAATTTACCAGGATATATCATATCTTTTAGAAATAGTGAAACAGGTATTGGTGGCAGGATATTCATATCTGCCCGGATAGCGACCACCATACACAGGGTGTAAAACCCGCCATAGTGGCACACGCAAGTGTGTCGCGTTCCGGGATCAGCCATCATCCGGTTTTTGTCGGGGATCTAGAGGTGGGGTACAATGTTTGGCCATTTTGCCGCCTTCTGAGTACTCTGACAATAGACCCTCGACCACTTCTGCACCTTCTTGCCCATGGCGTAGTGTGAAGAAGCAGGCAGGCATGATTGTGTTGAGTAGCGAGGGATAGATTGTGACTTGCTACTCGATACTCTAATTGGACGGCACTGCGCTTACCATCAGGTGCAGTGTGGTCACTTTGCCGTGCCAAGATAAAAATAAAAAAACGCAAAATGGCGACGGTTAACGTAACAGTAGCTGTTGCTTAAAAATTCTGACCTTTTGAATACGAACTGAATAAAACTCTCAGTAAAAATTCAAGTGAATTTTAAAAAGATTTATTTAACGAAAAGCAAAGGAACAAAGATAACTTTGGCTTCTATTACAGAATAACAAATTAGTTTTCGCGACTGCAGCGTACATTAAAAAGAACACAAGCGCTGAAAACAAATGCCAAAGGTGGAGCATCCTTGAAGCATCCTTTGTAAATTTCCACTAGAAACGCGATACAGGAATAAATTTAAAGTTAGAAATAAAAGTTAGCAGCGAGTCGTAGTTTCGCTAGAGTTTCACAGTCCGTTTCAAGAGCTGCATAAATCTGAGGGACGGCAGATTGTTTTTAACAAGTTTTGTGGAGTGAAGAGACTGTGATTTCTTTATTCATGTAAATTACCAGACTAGCAGTTCCTCGACTGACAATAAGGCATAAGTAGCTCCACTGCCCAGAGCCTTTAAAAGCGTAGTTGACACGATTATTATTTAAATCAATAAATATGTTACCTAAATTACCGAAAGAGTCTGTAATGGGGGGAAGCCTGAAAGTAGCACCAATTGTAGAAAATATAAGGAGTGCTAGGTTAGCTTGGTATGGGCATGTGATCAGGAGGAATAAAAGGTATGTGACAAGACTGGTTGTCAATATAAATGTGGATGGACGAAAGAGTCGTGAGAGACCAAAAAAGAGGTGGATGGATTGCGTGAATGAGGACATGCGCATGAAAGGAATGAATGTAGATTTGATGCATGATAGGGCTGCGTGAAGAGTTCAAACCATTTGTGCTGAGCCCACTTAGTGTGGGATAAGGGCAGGTAGATGATGAGATGATGACCTAAACTGTCGAAAGAATTTCAAAAATAAGTAAGTTAGAAGCGATTTAAATCAGGTGAAATAGTTGTCAAATGATAGAAAGATGCACGAAAAGAGTCATGTCGTCACCTTCAATGTTCATAACGATGCAGTCGTGTGAGGGAGATAGAGATATGTACCCACTTCGTAAACACTTTTGCTTATATCAATTGATTCAATTCTGTGTTAGTAAAAGCAAAGCGGGAGACAAAGTAAACTATAGAGGTATTAAGCTCAAGCGAGGACATTTGAATTTGGAGAAGTAAAGTACGGATTTTACTTAATGGACCGTACTACTTCAGCTGTCAATCTTGATTCTAATCTATACTATCTATACTATAATATTACTAAGCAGGAGAGTTTGTTTGTTTGAACGAGCTAATCTCAGGAACTACTACAATCTCAGGGCTATCCAACACCGCGCAGGGGCGGTTCCAGCAGCAATTCTAGCACTCCTTAGAAAACCCCGGGATCGCTCCGTAAGCGTCGAAGAAGGCCACCGCGGGGTTTTAGCTAGTAGTGTCGGGTGGAGTGTACATAGGGGGTAGGGACTCGGCCCAGCGGCTGCCCGGATAGCCATCATCCGGGCGAGGGGGGTGCTGGGTCGTAAGACCGGCTAGTCCAGCATAACCGTTTTATTCTTATTCCGCTTACCCCCGGAGCGGGCGGTAGTAATAAAACGCTTTCCCCGCGACAACAAAAAGGGCTATCCAACACGAAAATTCTTTTAGTGTTGGGTAGCCTGTTTATCGAGGAAGGTTATACAACATCACGCTATGACCAATAGGAGCGGAGATATAAGGAAAAATGTTGCGATAACGGGGAAAATTTATTCCTTTTGTGAGCTTTTGCGTGCGCTGCGTAAAGGCGATTAGGCGATAATTGTGTCACCTGTTCGGTCACCGTTTTAGAGGATCGGCTGCAAGTTGGCCTCTCTCTATCATTCAGGCACAACACCTGAGTGGTAGGACAAGTACCAGCTTGAGGCGTTGGAGGCCATCGAAAGACGCGCCAAGAGACTCATAGGCAACGATTCCATAGTCGAGGCAAGGCTGCAAAGCCTTGAACACAGACGTAAAGTTGCTAGTTTATCGGTTTTTTACCGGATACATTTCGGCGAGTGTGCCTTGGAATTACACAATTGAATTCCCCCAACCCCTTTCTATCATCAGACGACAAGAGACTCGGCAAATCGTCATCGATACATGGTTGATATTCCACCAGCGCGCACGAAGCGTTTTGCTAGTACATTTATCATGCGCACCGCTAGAGAGTGGAACTCTTTGCCGGAGTCTATATTTCCCGAAAATTATAATCTGGGTATCTTTTAGTCAAGAGTGAATAGGTATCTTCTAGGCAAGCGTGCTCCACCGTAGACCACATCATCACTTACCATCAGGCGAGATAGTGGTCAAACGCAAGCCTATTTAGGTAAAAAAAGGACGATCGGTACAGGTGCGTCACTGCTGGAGACAACTCCTTGGATTGTATCCTTTTTCTCCCAAAAATAACCTCCACGCGGGCGGAGCCGCGGGCAACAGCTAATAATGGATATAGTGAAATCAATCTAGAAGTACTTAATAGTTAAGATAGCAATAGGGATTCTGAATGTAGATTCAAATGTTGTGACACCGAAGATCCATTTGATTCTCAAACAAACTTTGTTTTAGTGTAAGGTCAAAGGGACTATGCTCTTAATTGAAATGAAATGACTGCCTCGGTGGCACAGTTGTTATTGCGTACGCGGTTACGACTGCTGTGCTGAGGTCTTGGGTTCGATTCCCGGGTCAGGTAAAGTGATATTGGATTTTTGTATCAAAAATGCTCAGTATCAGCCCAGTGTCTAGAATTGTGCCCGGTATGGCGATAGGCTCGCCCCCTATCAGATTATGGTACGGTAATAAGTTCGTCGAAATGTGGGTGCGCTGGTTACACCTCTGCCTACCTTTTCGGGGATTACAGGCGTGAGTGTATGTGTGAAATTATATTAAGAACGTAAAAAGGGAGTATGTAAGGAATACGCTTTACTATATTGATTTCAGTTACATAAATATATATTTTTTTTATATCATAGTCCGACAAACGAGCCAGTGGGTCACCTGATGTCAAGTGATCTCCACCGCCCATGAACATCCACAATACCGAAAGTATCACGTATGCGCTGTCGGCCTTAAAGGACAGGAACAGGCATTAGGGAAGGGAAGGGGTAATCTGGGCCTCCGGATATCTCACTTACCATACGAAACGCGACAGTAAACTGTTAATTTACGCTGGTTTTCTGTGAGACAGTGGTACTACCCCGGTCGAGCCGGCCCATTCATGCTGTAGACAAATATGTCTACAGCGTGGCTCTACCACTTTTAAAAACTGATTAGGTATTCATACTTCCGCTTTTGTATGGTGGTATGGATATATGACTTCTATTCTCAAATACGCCTCTACGTTAGTTTTTGTAACTTTTTGTTACAAAGTCAGAGTTACATCGATTTTTACAATAGATTGCATACAAAAAGTTTTGAATAAAACTTGTTTTTGAATCGGTCCACTTTACATTTCTCGTTGTTTCATTATAAATAAAAAAAAAAGAATAAAAATCTTTATTTCACAAAAATACAATTGAACAAACTCATCTATTACAATACAATTAGAGAGTTCAGATAAAGAAAATGCAAAACGTGTTGTTGAACATGCGGTATCCAAAAGCGGAGCCACACCCCGGCCCGAATCAAGAGGTTCGCAAACTCGTATTTTTGCCGCACCATCGAGCTGTGGAACAGTTTGCCAGCTACCGTGTTTCCTCCTTCCTATGATCCTGGGTCCTTTAGGCGTTAGGTGTGAAGAAGCTACACAGCAGGCCGGCATAATTGTGTCGAGTAGCGAGGGATAGATTGTCTCTCAGGTGCAGTGGTCACTTTGCCGTGCCAGGATAAAAAAAAAAGATTTCACTTGAGTATGGACACCGACATTTCATTAGTTAGAATATCCGCTATAGTAACTCATATTCTTTGCAAATGTTTGCTCGATTCCTAACACAGTTCAAAAGATACCATTTAAGGATGTAAAGGCAGACGGAGACTTAGTGATAGTCACATTGGCATTAGTTGGTCGCGAAACCTTAAAAATAAAATTTTGGCGTAGTATGATTGTGTTGAGTAGCGGGGAAGGAGGGTTAGATTGTCTCTCGCTATTTGATACTCTATTGGACGGCAATGCGTCTACCATCAGATGCAGTTTCGTCACTTTGTCGCGTCAGAATTAAAATTAAAAATCCTCTACTGATAAGTATTAATATTACAAATAAGTTAGGTAAGTTAGGCACTTATAATAGTTAGAAATATGAACAACAAATTCTGAACTATGAAATATGATGATTATATTTTTAAAAAGCTTTCGTTTTAATTCTAGGCAACTTAAATAAACAGCGAAAGAAAACTTGATCATAATTCTGAGATATAAAACAGTAATAGAACGATCTTTGGTCACTTTATTTGCTTTTACTTGGATTATTTTTCTTTGATATAAAAATATCATCATCATCTACCTGCCCTTATCCCACACTAAGTGGGGTCGGCACAATTGGTTTTAACTCTCCACGCAGCCCTATCATGCGTCAAATCGGCATTCACCCCTTTCACGCGCATGTCCTCATTCACGCAATCCATCCACCTCTTTTTGGGTCTCCCACGACTCTTTCGTCCATCCACATTCATATTGAAAACTAGTCTTGTCACACGCCTTTCATCCCTCCTCATCACATGCCCAAACCAAGCTAACCTAGCACTCCTCATCTTTTCTACAATTGGTGCTACTTTCAGGCTTACCCTTACATACTCATTCCTTATCCTATCTCACTTTGTGCTCCACACATCCATCTTAACATACGCATCTCAGTAGCATGCACTCTCCTCTCATCCGCCTTTTTCATTGCCCAACATTCAGATCCATACATAGCGACAGGTCTTATGACAGTCTTATAGATTTTCCCCTTGATATAAAAATATGAATATATAAAAGTACATGTGAGAATATGAAATTTTCTATTATTTAGAGCAATGTCTGAGGGTTATGTACGGAAATAGGCTTTGTTGTATTTTTTTCACAATAAGACAATTTAATTAAACATTCTTCTTGAGCTTCTTTAATCTAATGTAATTGAATAAATTGTTGTGCAATTATATGAACAAATTGTCAACCGGAGTTCGAAAGAACTCTTGAAGTTTTTTGCCCGTTCTCAAGCGAAACTGCATTCTGAACTGGCGCGGGTAAAATAACAAAGATTGAATGAATCTAAATAATATATAACATTTCATGGATTCGATAAATATTTTGATTTGATTTACCAGCGCTTTGCTTTTAGGAGCAAAGCATCATGCTGAGCTGGGGCCTAATTTCGGCCGCAATGTATGTACATTAGACTGTAATTAGTTTATAGTTATTTTTGTCTTCTTTTAAGTTAAGTTTAATTGTGTATGCATTGTTGCTTCAATAAACTTTTTATCTATCTATCTATCTATCTATCTATCTATATGAGAATCAAGCCGGCGACATTTTCCATTGTTCTATATACAGCCTATACAAATTATATTTTTAATAATAATAATAATATTAGCCCTATATTCAACATTGGTTGCTGGGCGCGGGCCTCCTCTATTAATGAGAGGGGTTAGAACTTAGTCCACCACGCTGGCCTAATGCGGGACGGTAGACTTCACATACCTTCGAAATTAGAAAGAAAGAAAGAAAGAAGAAATAAAAAATCTGAAATCTGAAATTCTTATGAGAATTCAGTGGTATGCAGTATCCTCACGATGTTTTCCTTCACCGAAGCAAGCGACAGTTAACAATGAATACACACGTAACTTTAGGAAAGTGAGCGGTGTATGCCATTTAGGCTGGTCTCGAACGTACGACTTTCGTCGTGCTATTTTTAAAAGATTATCTAAAATGACAACTAAAACATCCCTAAACTGTGACATATCAATGTAATTCAGATAAGTGAGCCGTGTAATTATGCACAGTAAAAGCCGAAGTAATGGCTCGTAGGTAATCTCTATGTAGGAAATGACAGTCACAGGTGCGCTTTCCGTCGGCAACTGCTAATAGCTTTTAGACAGAAAGCACTTTTATAGTGATGTCATTGTGATTTATCGATAAAGTTTTTACTTTCGATTTTTTCTGGTGCAATAGTCTGAGTGGTAGAGCTGTAGCTAGTTATATCGATATCATTAGGCGCCAGTTCAATAGTATCGTACTCGCTTAATAGAAAAACAATCCACTCAATTTTAATAGCAGTAAGATTCAATCGCTTTTCTGTTGAGGTTCATATGGGTTGTTATGTTTTCGGAAGCCTAGATCGTTCAAAGGTGGGCCTGGCAGAAAAATCCCACGATCCCTTGGTCATTTATTTGCAATATGGGACATTGAATATATGCAACATTACAAAGCAGAGTATATTTTACACTATACTGTATGTAACGGGAGGCAGCGGCTTTGCTGTGCCCTAGCATTGCAGAAGTCTATGGGTGGCGGTGTCTACTTACCATCAGGTGGCGCGTCTGCTCGTCTGTCTATCCAGGCAGTAAAAAAAAACTAAAAATAATATTTCAAACAACATCCCAATTAAGGGACCTCGCAAAAAGATGTAAATTCAAAACAAATTCCATTTAGCTTTTAGTTTTTTTACATTGACATCAGTGATCTAGCAAGTCAGCCATTTGATCTAGCGCTCATGCACAATACCAGAAGAACGAAGAGTAAAGCCAAAGCTAAAGACCAAAAACGTTGCTCGTCTTAAAAAAGGGGTGAGTATTGTCAACAGAAGAAGGCAGTGCCTCCTCACGGTACAAAACTCAACTGCAGGCTGGTACTTCACGACCATTAGACAATGGCCCGGTCGAGACTAATGTCGACAAATCTGTCACAGCGCTTTTCATTATCGATATTGTTACCATTGTTATCGAGGCGCATCTCTAATCAGTTACCGAGATGACATACAGTAATGGCCGCCTTGCACACCATCTGGTACCGGGCGAGATTAGTCTGCACGCGGTTGTCTTTGCACTAAACTGGCATGTACCATCATGTTTGGGAATTTATTGACATTTATAATAGAGTAGTTTCCTGTGAACAATATTTTTAACCGACTTAAAAAAAAAGGAGAAGGTTCTCAATTCGACGGTTTCTTTTTATGTATGTTCCCCGATTACTCGAACACGCCTTTTTTTTATTCTGGCACGGCAAAGTGACCGCACTGCACCTGATGGTAAGCGCAGTGCCGTCCAATTATAGTATCGAGTAGCGAGAGACAATCAATCCCCCACTACTCAACACAATCATGCCGTTCTGCTTCTTCACACTACGCCATGGGCATGTAGTTGAAGAAGCGGTCGAGGGTCTAGTGTTAGAGTACTAGTAGTAGAGAAGGAGTAGGTCGAGGTGTAACCAGTACACACACATTTAGCTGAGCTTATTACCTTCCCTTGATGTAATAGCAGGCCAACAAAAACCCCAATATGACTTTTACCTGACCCGGAATCGAACCCGAGACCTCAGCACAGCAGACGTATCCCGTACGCAATTACAACGACGCCACCGAGTCAGTCTAATGTTTTAAAAACAATGTTTACATAATTATATATGCCAGTAACAATTATAAAATCAAAATGAAAGGCCGTGTAAACTGACATATCCTGGATTAATTAGCGGGTAACTAGCGTAACGGACCATAATTCCCCGCTACTCAACACAATCATGCCGGCCTGCTTCTTCACACTACGCCATGGGCAAGAAGGTGAAGAAGCGGTCGAGAGTCTAGTGTCTGAGTACTCTGAAGGCCGACAAACGGCCAAATATCGTACCCCGACTCTAGACCTCTGAGAAAAATCGGATGTACACTGGCTAATCCCGGAACACGACACACTTGCGTGTGCCACTATAGCGGGTTTTACTTTCTGTGTATGGTGGTCGTATCCGGGCGGATATGAATATCTCACAGAAAACCAACGTAAAGTGACAGTTCACTGACGCATTTCGTATGGTAAGCGAGATATCCGGAGGCCCAGATTCCCCCTTCCCTTCCCTAATCCCTATTCCTGTCCTTTAAGGCCGACAGCGCATACGTGATACTTTCGGTATTGTGGACGTTCATGGGCGGTGGAGATCACTTAACATCAGGTGACCCACTGGCTCGTTTGTCGGACTATAATATAAAAAAAAGAATATCTTACTAGGATATAGCCCTATCACCAGCTGATAGTTGCTGCTGAGTAGTTTCCGGTTTACAATATTGTGCTGATATGCAACCGAATACGAAAAAGACATCTTTTTTGAAAATAGAATGACAATGCAGCCGCACTTATGTTTCAAAATATTGTTACAAGCATAAGTGGGTGCTTGGTGGGAATATCTCCCTGGCATGACTGCACCGCACTAGCCATTTCGGATGATGACGTCATGACTGATACCGTGCATCCTTCTTCAAACTTCAAGCTTCAGTGGGTTCAACGTACATATTTTTGAGGGGATTTCTGGGATACTTATAATAATACATACATACATATACACTCACGCCTGTAATCCCCGAAGGTGTAGGCAGAGGTGTGCCACCAGTGCACATATTTTTCGCCGAATTTATTACGGTGCCATAATATGATAGGGGGCGAGCCTATCGCCATACCGAGCACAATTCCAGACTCTGGGCTGATACTGAGTATTTCTAATTAGTAAAACCCAATATCACTTTACCTGAACTGGAACCCAAGACCTCAAAAGAGCAGTCGTAACGTATGTGCAATTACAACTTCGTTCGTATCAATTACTACCAGGTGACCCACTTACCAGTTTCTCAGCTATACAAATCAGGTCAATCTTACGTCAGACCCTTGAGTGGCACCCTATAAGTTTGTTTTTACATGGTCATCTAATATTAGAAAGGTATATATTAGAAAATACCACGTTTCCAAACCAATGAACTGTGATCGTAGGAAACCTTTTAACCTACTGGGCTGAAAGAAAATAATAAGGACATTTTTATTTGTCAATTTTGTTCAAATATATGACAGAATCATGAATACACATATTGATATTTAATACACCCAACATGGTCCTGACCCTAAACTACGTCAAAGCTGTGTTGAGGGTATCAAGAACTACGAGGGACTACGGTCTACAACACCCAAACCAGAAACAAATGTTCGTCGTCACATAAAATATTGTGTCGGTGCGGGAATCAAACCCATTGGCTCCCATTTCACAGCCAGCTAACCCACTGTGCTACGAAGGCTGATAATATTAAACATCTAAACACGCCCCTAAAACCCAAATCCTCCAAACAGTTGATAACAAAATCCCCTAAACTCGTGACCTTTTCCCCCAAAATCCCCTCACTAATTATCCGAGTTAAGTGAATTTAAAAACGGCTTTAATAAAATATGCAAATACCCACTTCACGACAATTCAACTTAAGTAGAGGAATCGGTACAAATATCTCAGTAGGGAGGTATAAAGATGATCCCTACAAGCACCCGGGAGGGATATACTGCTTTTATGAGATCCCTTACTATGTGTTCTCGAATGAAACTCGATTCATTTAATCATTTATTCTTCGACAGCCTGGTGCAGTGGGTGTGTAACCGGCTGTGAAACGATGGATGGATTGGATGTTATATACTTACGGTATAAATAAATGCTAAAGATCACACTAATATACTTATATAAAACAGATAGTATGCTTTAAATTTAATCAGCTTTTTTATTTAAATCGTCTGAGAAACCGATGGGGTACTGGGTTTGTATACTACATCAGGTAATCACAATGTGAGTTTCTAGATTGCAAAATATAATCGATGCGCCTGCTCCTTCGTGTATATAGACATTACTTATTACATACATATGTAATTTTACATATACATACACTCACGCCCGTATCTCATGGGGGTAGGCAGAGATTATTGAGTGCCATAAGCTACTATCCTGACACACTTCTTTCGCTTCTTCCTCATCCATATATATTACGCACAAAATTACAATCATATGTAATTTTATTAAAGATTTTTCTTGTGTTATAGTCTTTTGAATGTATTATTTATGTTCACATTGTATATAATACTGCTATGTATTAAATACTGACCTAGTGCTAGGTTAAGGGACTCGTCTACTAATGAGAGGGGCTAGGCTTTAGTCCTAGTAGTTAATTTTCAAAGTCAATTTTAGTTTCAATTCATGCAGCATTTAACGATATTAATATTGGTAATAGAGTAATAACACGAATTTTATTATTATTTTAATCAACAATTTATATTATCTCAAACCTATTTTTGAAAGAATTTTATGAATTCCAATAAAAATAAGTCAAATAGATGCGATTCAAATCTGCTAGAAAGGGTAATCGACAAATCACAGTAAAAGGATGCATGATATGAGGCGTGATGTCACCTCTCAGAATGGCCAATGCGCCGTGCGAGGGAGATAGTGAGATGTTCCCACTACGCACCTGTCTTTGCTCATACCAATATTTAAAATGAATATTGTGACATCTTTAAAGCTATTTTAATTCTGTTTTTGCAAAAGAGTTTCTTTTGCGTATTATATTCGATTGCATATCAAATAATGTACAAAATTAAACACAGGAAACTACCCTATAGTACTACTACTACCGTACTGGGACAGCGTTTAATACAAGGCTGGTAGTATCATATGAAAATAGTAAGGGAAGAATAACAAACTGATCCATAAGACAACGTACGTATGACTGAGAAATGTGATTTATTTTAATATGGACCTTGCAAAAATGTAGTACATTTACCTCGGCTCTTACTACGTGTTATCGAACGAAACTCGAAGCGTTTTAAAATATTATTTAGTTATTGTATGTAAAAAGTGACAACTTAAAGGTCTAGATACTGTGTTGGCAGATGTTGTGGGTTGGATTCCAAACTAAAATTAGAGGTTACGTATTCCTTGTGAATTGAGCCTCCGTGGTGCAGCGAGCGAGTAGCCGGCTGTGAAACGTGAGGCCTGGGTTCGATTCTCGCACCGAGCTAAATGTGTGGCAGCCAGATATATGTTTTGGGTCTGGGTGATGTGGGACTGTAGCCCCTCGTAGTTATTGATACCCCCGATACAGGTTTTAACTAATGTGGGTACCTACCTACCTGGTACCCACCTTTCACTATGTGTGTGACTTTTGGGTATATTTATTTATTGAATTATAATTCGCTATATCGGTGAAGAACAATGTGATGAAACATGAATTCAAAATTTCATACGCTTATGAATGTTTGTGAATTCTGCCAACCCACATTAGGCCAGCATGGATTAATACCCCTCAGTATAGCCAGCAGTGCGTCATCCATACTAATACTATAAATGCGAAAGTAACTCTGTTTGTTTGTTACCTCTTCACGACTAAACGGCTGAATGGATTGTAATGAAATTTGGTAAGGGAATAGATGATACCCTGGAAAAGGACATAGGCTATCTTTTTTCTCAAAAAACAACCTTGAAAGGGGGTTAAATAGGAGTTCAAAATTTGTATGGGAAATCCATAATTCCTCGACTTAGGGATCTGTAAATTCATATTTAGGCTTTTGGTAGGAAATAAAGAAATACGTGTTTCAAAGTTTTTGAAAAATCATCCCTAAGAGGGGCAAAGTGAGGTTAAACTTATGGGGTATTCTTTAGATGCAATCTCAAGATTCAGGCACAACACCTGAGAGGCTGGACAATCGCTACAGGTGCCTCAGTGCAGAAGACAACTCCTTGGATTGTATACTTCTGCTCCCGAATATAACCCCCACGCAGGCGGAGCCGCGAGCAACAGCTAGTTATAATATAAATATTATAATGTTTAGTTCTCTTTGCGTCAACGACAAATTTGATCTAAATTATTTACCCAACAATACAGATAAACGACAGATTTCATTAATTATGTACGAAATATAATTTCCATAATTTCAGAATACGCTTACCGCCGACTTTGTTTACGCAGACAACGTATTTTGAAGGCAATTTTCTAGTTGACATCTTCAAACCAGAGACGGATAATCTTTAATATTCATTATATTTTTTCCAAATATTTACCTTTTACCGTTTGGATATGTAAACATTAATTTCAGCAATTAATATTTGAGTCTTAAGCTCTCTCTGCCAGAATTTTGATTATCAACTTAAAATCAAATAAATAATTTACAGCCTCCAAGTTGCAGTTGGAGATTAGCCGGCTGTGACACGAGAGGTCATGGGTTCGATTCTCTTACAGAGACAAATGTTTGTGTGAGAGATATATATTTGGTTCGAGACTGTGTGAATAAAAAATAAATGTTAAGCCGGCGTAGTTAGTTAATAATCAGGAAAAACACAGTTTATTTCGGATTTAGATTCAAAATGATCGCACACAAAAATTGCTAGAGATTGGAATTTAAAATATGGTGATGGTATATCAGTTGCACCTCTGCCTATCCCTTACGGACAGGCCTGAGCCAGCATTAAAGAACAGAGACTATCCCGCCCACACACCCGCCATTGTAACTCCTGTTTATCCAGGATCGAAAATGGCACGCATTTTTTCGACACCGAGTAATGAAACTCGGCGAGTCTCTGGGCATGCTTT